>VUQS01034661.1:0-13819 GCA_015108495.1 Heterochromis multidens | reverse complement strand
TAAATAAAACTAAAACTAAGTTATTCACCAAGACACCAACAAATGCTTGAAGTGATCAGTAGCAATCCCTCATGATCCTTAAGGCTATAAGGCTCTTTGCACTGTCCTCATCACAATATCCAAGTACTCGTATTACTGGGAACGCAACTGGGAACGCTTATGTCCTATTCAAGAGAGGACGATGCCACCTTGTGGACGGACATGGAAAGACACCAACTGAATTTGTTCTTCCAAAGTAGTACTAGCTGTACTCCACTAATGTTGAGCTTTAAAAAACACAAATCTTTACATGGCTATAGAAACATCACTGGCATGTGGTACTAATCTGCACTACATGTTTTGTATTTTATGTGGGGAAAACTGCCTCTCATTCACTTGTTTGTTAAATATGAGAAAATGATTTTGTCCTAAGGCTTATGCAGGTTTTTAACTTAGGAGTCATTTGATGCCATCTGAAGAAATAGTTGATAGCATGCCACAAGTAGTTCTCAAGAGTAGGCGGAAAAGAGAGAGGACCAGCATAAAATTACTGTATGATATGTTGATGTGAACTATAAAGACCCATTTCCACTGTCCTTGGCTATATGCTCAACTAAAACTCAGTGAAGCTGTGAGTTTGTGCACTATGCACTGTCAGTACCCTGGGCTTTTCATTAGGTTTGTGTGTGAAACAAATATTTACTAGAAATGGGTGTGTTACCAGGCAAAAGGGTGCCAAAAGACTTCTGAAATATTTGCAACTCTTCCTTTAGAGATACAATCACTCTTTCACCGAGGTAATCAATCATTGATTCATAATATCTGGTGCCCCTTTGTAGGTTATCTACAGATACAGAGGGTAGAGGGCAAATATGATTGGAGCCTGCTGGATCTCTGCTATGTTCACATCTGTCAAATGTTTTCTTTTGTTTTATTTTCATCATTTGTACATTGATTGTTGATTCTCTAAGAATCTTAAACTTGGTCAAATATAACATAGCCTCTTCTTTTCACACTCACCTAAAACTGCACGTTAAAACAGATCTGACCTGCCCAATAATTAAATAAATAAATAATCTGTCACTAATGTGAAAACAAGTCCATGTTAATTACAAAGTGTGTCACTGTTTCTGCCTTCAACCAGTGGCCTGAGTCACAATTTCAAATCAGCACCAATGTTGCTTTATGTTTGCCTGATGTATAAATAGGAAACTGTTTGCTCACACTTTGGCTACATTGACTTTAGACAGTGATATTGCAGCTTTAAAGTGCTGTATTTGATATGTTAAAAAAGACTACACATCTGAAGGGATCACTTGTGGAGACCAGTGTTGTGTTTAGCACATTGATTGTGTTTTACTGTTTAGATCTGTCTCTCTCTGACATAGCCATATAGAGCTGGTTACCTTTATTTATAATAATACTGCATTATATTAGTATATTAGTATTTGAAATGAGCGAATTAAGAAGGAACTAAAGCTTTAAAACAAATGGCATGTTTGCATGCCAAATATAGTGGAGTAGAAGTAGAAAGCAGCATTAAATATGAATACTAAATATAAATAAATATTAATACTCCATTTAAGTATGGTTTAATTTCAGTAAATGTCCCAAATGATCCACTGTCTCTCCAAAAGTTTAGATTCGAGAAAAAGTACACCAAGTGAAAACAGATTTGTGTGTAACTCAAAGTAACTCCACCTCCAATAGTAACATGCTGTTTACACAGTAATGTTTTAGTGTTAATAATAATATCATATATAATAATAGGCCTTTAATCAGTTATTTTACTTTAATAGGTTAGTTGTTGCTAATACTTATGTATTTTTATTTAAGTAAGAGTTCTCTCACAGGACTCATGCTGTATGCTGTATTTCTAGGCTACGTATTACTTAATTATTTGAATATTTATCCTATCAATAAGGAGACAAACTGCTATGCTATAACCTGTTATGGCTTACAGTATATCTTCATATAATATGATTCTGAATATCTGCAAAATGGTAATGTGTTACAAGAAGTCACGAAAGTATGTGAAAATGTCAACAAATATTTTGAACATGAGACAAAACTGAAACTCAGAACCAGCCCTATGACAGCTCGACAGCCAATAAGAACGTCGAACGCAATACAAGCAGAGGTCGTAAGCCAATCAAAATCAAGGGAGGGCGGGCGCTGGATTGTTGTGGCTGACGTCTCACTTCCTCTTTTTGCAGCGTGAAATCAATAAACTGCAGAAGCGAAGCTGAAGTCGGAAGAGAGGAGAGGCACCAACAGAAGCTACTTTACGAAGGAAAAAGTCTGTCGCATGTTTTACGTAGAAAGTCAAAAACAGTATAAAGAATGAAAATAGACAGTCGAGGAACTCATATGATGTGAAGTGAAGCAATCGGGGGGTGCTGCTGCTCACAAGACTGCGGCATGTGATATCGATTAGAGAAACACACACGGGACGACCACAGCCCAGCTTCAGGCCCAGATGGACTGCTAGAGATCCAGCGTTGAATTTAGTGGTTGGTAGTGTTTTTTTTGTTTGTTTGTTTGTTTGTTTGTTTTTACCTCTGTTACAACCGTGTTGTTCTTCTGGTTCTCTGAGATTTAATTGTGATGCTTTCGCTTTTTTCTGACTGATGTTAAAGTTTTAAAGAAAGTTTGGAGAAAGAGTTTCTGGCCTAATTCTTAGCAGCCTAATTCCTTAGGTCAAAAGTGGGTTGAACTGTGACGCAGAACCTGCAGATGTGTAAAAGACCAACTTTTTCCAGTAAATACCAACAAATCTCTACCAAAGAAAGGATGATGGAGGACTCACCCTTTGATGTGAAATTCATGTGTGGGTGATATGCTGATTCATGTGTAAAAAGCCACAAACCGCATGAGACTTAACCTGGAAATTCATGTCACATTAACAACAGACGTGAAACATGCAAACCCTAATGTGTGAAGTATTGAAAAATGATCCCATATGACATCAATCCTCATCAATAAATGATGCAACCCTAGCAGGAGGTGTTTAAGTTCTGGTCTGAGACTCAGCTCAACCCTTTTCTTGTAGAAGTCCTGTGTACCCTGATGGATGAAGCCTCTGAGAAAGGAATAAAGGAATAGAATGAAAAGCATTAACTGCTGTTTTTTTATTTCCATTTTGTACCGAGAAGGAGGACCAAATATGGTGCACGTCTACAACTGCCATCCTTTCTCCTCTCAGCAGATTGTACAGGTAAGTGGATCCTGACGGACACTGCTACCGTGTCAGCTGTGTTTTATGATCTGCACCGGCATTTACAGCTTCGCAGTCGTCTTCACTGCTTTCCCTCTCTGTGGCTCAGGTGGAGAAGGAACCTGGACTGGTCTGCTGTGGAGGTGGAGCTCTGTTTGTGGTGGCAACTGGAGGATGCAAGGTTGCCTTAACATATGCTTATTTTTTTTATTCATATTGTTTTCCTATTATCTGCACACACGTTATTTCAGTAATGACTGTGGAGGTTCTGGGGCAAAACAAGATAAAATAGTCAGTTTTGTTTTAAGCCCCTCCCACCAGATGTGCACAGGTATATGAATGCATGTCCTGTTAAAATCCACGGTTAAGTCAACTGGGACTCCTGTGACGAGCTAGCTTCTCTAAAGCCTGAAAAAAGAGCCGGAGGAAGTGCATGTTTTGTAAAGTGATGAAAAAAATGTGTTGTCCACTCCGGCTTTAATCTAGAGTTTAATCATTAAAAAATATACATTTGTGAAAATTAAAGCATTCATTATCTTACTGTTTTAAGTAGTTAGTTAGCTTTTTGGAGATGAAATATCTTTGTAGCAGACTGACAGTGTTGTGTTGAACTGAATCCAGGTGGAGGTGTACAATCTGGAGGTGGAGGGCTGCCCTCTCCTCTGCCGCTTTGCCACCATGGGCGCTGTGAGGAGCATCAAGCATAGCAAGATAGGTAAAGACATTTCCTCTTTTCCTGGGCAGTGGGTACTACAGACAGGTGCTGATATTCAGTTATTTGCTTTCTGTCTCTCATATATGAGCAAAATGGCTTCAAGTGATTACAGTGTGAGCTGGAAAGGGAGCCAAAAAAAACACTGGACATTTTAAAATCTTGGCTGCCTCTCCTGTGCTCCTTCACATCTAGGAGACTACCTGGTGACCATTGAGGAAAAGAACAATGCCACCTACCTGAGAGCTTACACCAACTGGCGCTACCAGGTACACAATAACCAGCTGAATGTGCACCACCTTCAACCTCTGGGCGACCACTTTCAATTACAAATTGCACTGGTGGTCTGGTGTTAGGCAGCCTGTCTCCAAGCAGTTGCAGTCACTCTCAGAAAGAGTGGCAAAGGTTTGCAAATAATTGACATCTAGTTTATGAATGCAGACAGATTGCTAACACGTTATAATCAGTCAGTCAGTCTGCGGCAATGAATGCAACTCACCTGCAATGCGTCTCTTTGCAGTAGCAGTTTTGACTCAACTCATTGCCAACTGGTTGTGTTCTGTTTATATTCCTGTATAAAACCAAGGTTGCTGAGTGCCTGTGTAATTCTGCAGTTAAATCCCCGCCTGCAGCAACTACATCACTATTTTTGGTGCATTTCCTGAATTTCTGTTTCCAGTCTATGAGGTTATGAATTTCTGTGTATGTGGACAGCAACAGATTTGCAACAGACGACAACAGATTTGTGATTGTTGCTGATTTCACTCTTAATCGCCGTATTATCTAAAACAGATTACATGTAATCGCCAACTTAACCCCATGTAAACTGATCACAGACTGACTCCCTCTTATTGTTATGTTCTGGTATAGATAGTCGATCTTTACATAAATCATTATATTGTTTTAATGTGATTAAACTAGGGAATATAATAGGCTTTTTTTTTTTAACAAAAAAAATGTAGAAAACAATTTGTCTATGTGAGCAAATGGCAGAGATTGCCACTCTGCGTGATTTCAAACAGAAATTGACTGTAGATTTAATATAACTAATAGCCCGATGTTGTTTTCAGACTTGTCTAGCTCTCTGGTGGTCTTAAGTTGAACTAGGTCCTGGTATATTCATAACACAATCCAGAATATAGTATACAAAAACCTTCAATTTCAGCTCATGAGCACACTTAATCAGTCTCAGTGGTCAGATCTCCAAGCTTGTCTATCCAAGAGTCAGAGTACCAAAACAAATGGCATAAAAATTTCCAAGATGCTGAGACCAAGAAGAAATAAGCAAACTACTCCTCAGCAAAGGCAGTCTGCAGCTGTCTCTATGGTGCATATTACTATTTTATAGTAAAATAATCTTATTCACGTTTTGTATTTTAATGGATTGTTTCTTGCTCTCTGTTCAGGCAGAGGAGAAGGCCCGTGTTGGGGTTCGTTTGTTGGGCCACTTGCTGGGTGGAGCATCTGTGTGGGGTGCACTGCAGATGGAGATCATTGAGATCCCTCTGTCGGAGCGACCCATTGCCGTTGCTTGCTGCCTGGTAACAGGAGACCTTCTGGTTGGCTGTGAGAACACTCTGGTTCTCTTTACATTGAGGAGACAGAACCAGCAGAACCTGGTAAGAAGTCAACTCTTAGTCAAAGTTAACCTCATGTTGTGTAGTTTATCTGCATTTAAATGTATTAAATAATGTCTTTACTGTCTTTGAAGAATGCTGTGCAGGATTATGACGAGTATGAGTTTTTGGGACATTTATTATGTTCAAGCATCCTTGTGCAAGGTAGTTTTACCCTAGTTAAAATGTTAACAAAACCTTCACCACCAGGGAGCAGTGCTTTTCCAGAAAGTTTGAGTGTAGTTCTTAGGTTGGAGTAGCATTGTGGTGCAGTAGTTAGCAAAAACAAGAAGGTTCTAGGCTTGTGTATAAGCTACTTTTGGCTGCTCAAGTTCAGCATCACCATTAATTTCTTTCCTCTCTAAGAGCTGCATTTGAAAGCTCCTCTGAGGTTTACTCCTATTTTGCTGCTATTTTTATCATTTCTTTTCTTTGCAAACCAGTGTAGTTTTTTTCTGGTAGTTGGTGCTAGTGTTG
Organism: Heterochromis multidens; assembly: GCA_015108495.1. Taxonomy (NCBI): domain Eukaryota; kingdom Metazoa; phylum Chordata; class Actinopteri; order Cichliformes; family Cichlidae; genus Heterochromis; species Heterochromis multidens. The sequence goes on along the minus strand of VUQS01034661.1, from coordinate 7,818 downwards.
ATAAGGGTCTCTTTGCTTCAGAGATTGTTTGGTGCCCCACTTATCAGAATACTTCTCACATTAAAATCAGTGCTTCTTAAGCGTCTCTATTGGGATTTGTTCTTCCTCTCATGTCAGACTCAGGGCAGAATGGATGCTACATTTATTTACCACAACATCTTTTGGTAAGGATTGTTATTACATTAAACTCCGGCTCAGTCCTATTCTTTAGATCAGGGATGTCAAACTCATTTTACATTGTAGGCCGGACCAGTAAAACTCTCTTTTCTCCTTTCTCATGTCAAGACCCTTAACTACACATTTTATGAATGTGATATCTTAATATAAGAAAAAGAAGTTAAGTCTCAAAAGTATGTCTCAGTTTTTCTTTATGATAAAGAAATGCTACTGTTGCACATGAAACAACCATGTCAGCACTACTCTTTGCACTTAAATTGTAAGAAATAAATGTGTAAAATTGGTAGCTCATTGCCCAGACTGTCCTGTAATTATAAAACAGAAAGTTTTTGGTAATTCACAGAAAATGCTCAATTTCTTTAGCTTTTGTTTTTTGTTTTTGTTTTTTACTGTGAAAACAACAGTTTAGTAGATAGTGAAAAAACAGGAACTTTTCTGTCATTTATCTATTACTTAATTACTTTGGTGTAGTATGAATGGCCATGGGGGAGTTCTTTATCAGGAGGAAAAGCTGTAAAACTTCTGAAAATACAGTCAGAAATTCCAAAATTTATGCCCTTCTTCACATTTTCCAAAGCTGTCTAGGGGGCCGGTTTGGAGTCTTGGTTGGGCTCATTCTGCCCCCGGGCCTTATGTTTGACACCCCTGCTTTAGATGATAGCTCTTCACCATAATACATGGACATTTTGGACACAAAGGCATAGCATTTTTCAGTTTTTTTTCTACACATTCTGTTAGCTTAGGTTTAGTTCTTTTTGGAAGATTTTAAATTATTTTTCTTATACAGAAATTATTTACAATGAGTACCTTTTAAAGGCTTTTGTTGAAGTGGCAGCTTAGCACAAGTTATTTTAAGACCTCAAAGCTATAAAAAAAATCAAACGTAGGCTCAACTACCCCAGTAAAAATGAGCAGACTTCTTGATAAACTACACAGTATGTTGCAGTGGAATAATGTTTGCTTCTTGGGGAAAAAACAGGAGAATCAGAACCTTCAGAGCCCCTGGCCGAACACTCAGCAGCGCTGCGGTCAGAGTCAAGGTAACTAAATAACACACGTTTATGAATATATGAACACGTTTTCAGGCCTCATTCAAGACTCATTTTGTGTCAGAGATACCTGCAAATGGAATTAGAGAAGGATGTCATACAATGACCCTTGCATATTAAATGAGTCCTCATATCGAAAAGAGTTTCCATTCGATGTGAATCGAGATTAAAAAGCTACTTTCGGGTGCACCCTTATTCACAAGAGGTCGCTGCAGTGGGTATCTCCATCATGACACAAAACCGAAATATTTTTGTCTCCTGCCAAAATTGAACTGGGGATCTTCTGCTTGTGAGGGACATGTATAAACCACTACACTATGGATGATATGATGAAATGTTACTTATAATTGGATAAATGTAACTGACAAAAACAACCAGCACACAGTACATAATAAAATATCCTGTTTGACTTAATGTGAGGGATGAAATTTCTATTCTGTGGTTTTCTGCTTCAATTAAATGGACCTGTTTTCTACCCACAGGTCAGTCTTCAGGTTCAAACCAGAGTCTTTCCCTTCTGGATTTTGAACGCGCCGTCATCCTGCACCTTCCAAAAATCACACCTAAGCAGGTACTTTTCTTTTTCTGTTTTAGTCGTCACTTCTTTTCTTGTATTGTCTTCATAGTGAACCCTTTTTATCTGTAACTGTGTGTCAGACTACCTGTTATTTTAAGTATGTGCATTATCTCCCTGAAGTGTAGCGTATAGTCAATTATAACTGCAACTACAGCAGTATAATTACTTTGTTGAGTTGTTGTGGACATATCTACCAATATTATGATCCATATTTCATATTTAATATAGTTTATATTTAAAATATAAGCTATATTTCTAAATTGTGTTACCAGCTAACATTTATTTTTCTTTTGCTAAAATCCTCCAAATAACTAACACATTTCACTGATTGAAAACTCTTCTAAGTGGGTAGCTTGCATCCACATATTGAAAACAAGAGAACAAATTCTCCCTAGTTCTGGAAAATTTCCAACTTATGCATGTTTTCTTTTTTTTTTTTTCTAAAAATTTCAACCCCCAGGTGGCGCTATGTGACGGTTATGTGGCTGTGCAAGGAGAGCTGGAAGTCTTGGTACTAAAGCTGGATGCAACCTCTGAATCCCAAACCCTGGAAGAACGACTGGACACAAATAAAAGTGGTAACAACACACTTGACTACAGCTGTTTTTTTTATCCCCTCTTTAATACTTGGTGACGTGTGTGTGTGTGTGTTTTTGGTGATGCCTGGTTTGGAGCCTGTAGAAAAGCACACATGCACCATCCTCTATGATGTTTTTGGTCTTGGGTTTGGGTTTGAAATGATAACTACTCACATTTTTAATTTATTTTTAATTTTAGTAGAAAGGGATGAGTAGAGAAACCTTTATGAATATAACTTTGATTATTGAAGCTGGCTGAGGCCTGAGTAAAGTTAACAATTAGAGATTATTACAAATTTCACGAGCATTATATTTGTTTTTATTATACAGTTTTAATACGAAGAAAACAACATAAAAATGCATTCAAGCTCTTTTTGTTTTCCTCTGTTTATGTATTTTTACATTATGTCCTCATGCTGCTGAGCATGAGAGATTTTATCCCATGTGGTGGACCAGCTCGGAGAATCATATGTGATCTGTGTTTTTGTGTGCAGCAGATTATCTGGAAGACCAGACTGACTTTCTGCTCATTCCGAGACACCAGGAGTTACTTGGTGATCGAGCTAAAGAATGCGACATCCCTGTCAGTATTGAAAAAACCGGGCTGGAAGATGGAGGACAATACTCGCTGTCCTACGTCCTTTTCAGGTGTGTCTGTACTTCTGAGTTTGTTCCTTAAGACTATTTGTCCCACCTGATGTTTTTCTAAACTGTGTCCTCGGCCTCCTGTCCTGCAGGCGCTTTTCTCCAGAGTTCTTCCAAGGATGCAGTGTGGATGAGACACAGCTTCACTCCCTGCAGCTTTACCCGCTGTTCACCAGTGAGTATCACATCAGTGCAGGTGCTTGTTACATGATGCAGGTTTCTCAACTAGAAGAAAACAATAGCTGATGCTACAAGTGACCAGTGCAAGTTCATTTGTTTTGAAATGAGGAGAAATTGCATTAAAGATTTTGTTACTTAGAAGTTAAGCAACTGTTCTTTGTGGAGTGATTGTACAGCATACATATTTAATGACTTTAAAAAACAAGAATTGGGTGCACAAGTTTGAAATTATTTTCTCTAATCCACACAGGGTCTAAAGTATACATACAGCCACATTAATGTTTGGTTAAATGTCCTTTTGTGAATTGGACCTCGACTTTTGATAGCCATGAACAAGCTTCTGGCATAATTCTGGCTGGATATTTGACCACTCCTCTTGACAGAATTGGTAGAGTTTGTTTAAATTAGTTGGTTTCCTGGCACGGACCCAGGATTTAAGCTTAGTCCACAAATTTTCAACAGGGCTGAGTTTAGGGCTTTGGGAAGGCCATTCCAGAAGCTTAATGTTAGCCTGCTTTATCATTTCCAAAACCAGTTTTGATGTGTTTTTGGGATCATTCTCCTGTTGGAACATCCAGTTCCCTCCAAGTTTCAACTGTCTAACTGTTGATTTGAGGTAAAGTGGAAGAATTTGGAGGTGGTCTTCCTTCTTCATTATTCCATCCACTTTGTGGAATGTACCAGTACCACTGGCAGCAAAACAGCCCCGGAGTATGATGCTACCACCATCATGCTTGACACTTGGTACAGTGTTAGGTTCTAAAGCCTCATCTTAATTCCTCCAAACATACCTCTTTTCACTGTGGACAATCAATCTTTGTCTCGTCTGACGATAAACCTTTTCTTTTTCAAATTTTAGTCGAGCTTGAGGGTGTCTACTTTGGAGCAGGGGCTTCTTTCTCGGTCGACACACTCTCAGTTCATGGCGATGTAAAACTTCCTTCACTGTGGACAGTGACACTGGTGTTCCAGCAGTTTCCAGTTCATAGCGGGCTTGAGTTTTGGTGTTTCCTGGGTTGTTCCTGAACATCCTAATCAATTTCCTCTCATCTGAGGGTGACAGTTTGGGTCTTCTTCCAGACCTTGGCAAAGTGGTGACACATCCGAATAACTTGTACTTATGTACAATTGTTTAAATGGATGATCCTGGAATCTGCATTCCATTAAGCTTCTGGAATGGACTTCCCAAAGCCTCGACCTCAACCCTATTTAAAATTTGTGGACTATGCTTAAAAGCTAGGTCTGTACCAAAAAAACAACAAATTTAAATCAACTCTATTAATTCTGCCAAGATGAGTGGTCAAATATGCAGTCAGAATTATGCCAGAAGCTTGTTGATGGCTACCAAAAACATCTGGTTGAGGTGCAACTTGCTAAGAGACATTTATTATTACTGGGGATGTATGTATATATTTGAGCCTATATATATACTTTTGACCATGTGTGGATTAGAGAAAATCCAAAATAAATTCAAACTTGTCAAGGTTATTATAGTTAATTAAAACTAAACTAAAAACTAAATGTAGATGTGGAAAAAAAACATTGTAGTTCACTAAAACAAAAATAAAAACTAGACTTTTGAAAAAATTAAAACTAACTGAAACGATTTTGTGAACTTGAAAAACTAACTAAAATAAAATAAAAATATAGAGGAAACATCCTTAGTTTTAGTATCTGTTAGTTTGATAAAATTTTTATTACAGCTTGCCTGATGAGGCTTGGATGGACGTGGTTATTAAGACTGGATGTCTACAAGACAATGAGTCAACTGCTTTCAAAAGTTTCTGTGTTTTTATTGTAATACCTGTATTGATTTTCCTAAATCTTGCCTCTGACATTTGCCCTCCGTACAATAATAATTAAAAAGAATAAAACTAACACTGAAACTAATAAAAAACTAAACTAAAACTAGACATTTTTAAATAATAAAAACTAAACTGAAACAAGAAAATCAACTCTGGAAACTATTGCCTCTTTTCCACTAGTACCTACTTGTCTCGACTCAACACGGCTTGACTCGACTCCATTTTGGTGGTTTTCCATTACAGTTGAGTACCAATGTGGGTGGGGTTGTTATAGCAACACGTCCCGAAAGTCCCGTGAATTTATTTATATGCGACACAAACACACAACAGTAGAGGACATCGAGGCAATGGTATACCTGCGGCTCGGTTGATGGCTTTTTGTCAGACTCAGGGTAAAAGAAGAGAGCCAGAGAAGGCTGTGGACGGTGAGATGAAACACAGTGTAGCCATTTCCCTCATTGCCGGGTTTCAAAAATGGCAGGTTTGATTCTTGTGAAGGAGTCGCTCTAATGACTCATCCAGTGACGTCCCTCCCTGGCCAATCAGTGACATGCAGTCCGTTGACGTCACATTTTGGGATCGCCTCAGCTCGCTTGGAACCCCGACCAAGTAGGTACTAAAACAGTACTAAAACCTACTTGGTACAGGTACTAGCACCTAATGGAAAACCCTAAGAGTCGAGTCGAGTAGGTACTAGTGGAAAAGGGCTGTAACTGAAACTAAACTGAATGAAAAACAAAAAGTCAACATGAAATTAGAAAATACAAAACTATAATAACTCTGAAACTTGTGCACCCAATTCTTGTTTTTTTAAAAAGTCATTAAAGATGTATGCTGTATAATCTTTCCACCCTGGAAAAAGAACAGTTCAAAGAAATCATTAAAAGTGTATGTAAACTTTTGACCACAACTGCATTACATTGGAGATATCTCTGCAGTATTTCTAGAGCATTTTCACATTTCAGTGCAAGTTGCTGTTATACATTTTTTTTTTTTTTTTGTGTGTGTGTGTGTTTGTTTGCCCAAACAGAGTTTCTGAAGGACTGTTTCTCTCCGGCATTTCTCTCTCCCCAGGTAACCAGTCAGTGTCTCTGGATGAACCAGCGTGTGTGTTCTGCTTCTTCTCCCTCCCCACCACAGGCTACCTGTACAGTCTGAAGGGTGGAGTTGAACTTCTCTCAGCATATCAGTATCCAGAGAAGGTCTTGGAGGCGGTGCTAACAGACCACCTATTACACGTCATAACGAAGTATGTCTGCAGCCCTGAAGGAGGCATGAAGCCGTTAGTGCTCACTGAATCACTGGAAACGACAAACAAAATAGGATAAAGAAAACTGTACTTTTTGTACTATTTTCATTTAAATAATTTGCAAGTCATTGCATTCTTTGTATTTACAGGGTATCAACTTAAAAAAAAACAAAACAGGGTTGTAAATTAAACAGTTCACCTAACACCAGATATATTACCGTTTTCATCAAACCCAGATCTGAAGCAATCATTATGAGCCTCATTTCCGTGTAATTAAAATTATACTTAAGAAAAGTTAGTGTGTGATTTTAATCTGTATTTAACTTTCTTTTTGGATTATAAGTACATTTCTGTGTGTGGCTGATAGGTGTGCGTTGCAGTGTTTCACAGTAAGATGTGCAGCTCTAGCAGCCAGGATTGAAGACCCCTACATCGATACGACCATGAAGGTATGAGTCTAATGCTGTTCTAGTAATTCCTGATATTAAGAGTGATCTGTATCCTTCTCATGGCCATTTACAGTAGGTGCAACTCATTTAAAAGATAGTTCAGTCTCAGTGCTCCAGTCACTCCAGAGAATCTGTCGGTGGCACTGATTTCTGTATTGTTATTACGTGTCTGTAAGTGAGAGCACATGCACATGGTTATGTTTAACATCTATGTGTGTTTAAAAGGCCTGTCCACCCTGCAGCCTGGAGGTCTGTGCACTCAGGATGCAGTTATTTATCGGTCTGCGGTCAATGTGTGTGTACGGGTGCCATGTTGTCCTGCTCTCCGCCGCCGACGCAGAGACACCAGAGGAGACTGAACGCAGCACACAGCGCAGGGGCCTGTAAGTTGTGGATAGAGTTTAACACACATCGCTATGTTGATGTGTAGATTGCACACCTTGGATTTTTGTTTTTAAAGGCTTTATTAGGTTTGGCTTCAGATACTTCCCTGCAGGCACCTGCATGTATGCACAGACATACGAGCATTTATGAGCCTGTTTACTATGTGTGTGTGTTGTTATTATAGCGAGTTGAAAGAACACACCATGCTGACTGGTATTTTCCTGGCGGTGGGAATCGATCCCGCAACCACGCCAGCTCTGGAGAGCCTTCTATCACGCCCCTTACTGTAAGACAAACCCAAAACCCACCTACTCCTGTCCTTGTTGTCACTTTCAGGTCAAGCTGCAACCGCAAGACCGTCAAAACACTTTCCTTCTCAAATGGTTGTTAATCAAATCCTTTTATAGCCTCCTATTGTAACCCTGACAGCTTGGATTTTGTTTCATCTCCAATGTCACAAAACAAAAGGATTCTTCTTTGCTTCCACTTAAGCACCTTTTTTGTGTTATTCCCAATATCACACACCATAATATGAGTGTGGAAAGTTTCCTTTATGACACATTCTTTGTCTATTTCCAATACACAATTTAAGCATATCAAGGTTTCTGTCTAACCCGATTATTACAGACATTATGAAGTTAAGGTAGTAGGAACTTGACTTGTTAGCGCCATTTAAAAAAAAAAAAAAAAAAATATAATAAAAATAAAAAAAAAATAAAAATAAA
>VUQS01034657.1:2162-15995 GCA_015108495.1 Heterochromis multidens | reverse complement strand
TGCATTGTGATAATTTGAAGTGCATTATGTAACAATTTCTCAAAACCCTCCGGCAGCAGTGGGTGAAGAGGTGGAAGAAGCAAGAGATTTGCTGCAAGAGAAGGAGGAGAAAGAAAATGAAAAGAGGAGGGAGGTGAAATAGAGAAGACCTGAAAAATCAAGGGCAATCTAGGATGAGAAAATGAGAATAGGATAAAGGAGGGAGGTGTTGCAGGGATGCGCAGAGCTGTATTCATGCAAATAACTTCGAAACAAGACAGGCATAATGTTTGTTTGTGGCAGCGAAGGAGAGGGTGGAGCGGGACGGATGCCTCTTTCTAATCCACACTACAGAGAATAAGATAAAAATGGTCAGTGTACATAAAGGCTTAAGAGGCCAAATGTGAAAAATATGATACTGTCTTTAAATGCGTCTGGGAAGTCTTTTGAGCCTTTGTTCGACAAAGCTAGTATGAAAAGGTGGGGAGATAGAGAGGGGAGGTGACATACAGCAAGGGGCCTGGGGCAGAATCAAACCCAGACCGCTGCAGGACAGACCAAGGCTTCTGCATATCCTTGCACGCTCAACCAGGGGAACTTTTATCTAATATCAAGTTAATACAAGAGTTTGTGTTCATATGAAGGTTTAGCAGTGATATTTTTTTTAATTAAAAAATAACAGGGGTAATTTTTGAACTAAAATCCCTCACAGCACAACTGATATCATAAAGAAATCGCAGCAAAATCCATCTGTATGAGCAAAAGACTGAAAGCTGCTTCCGAGTGGTACACCCCGGTGCTGGTTAAATCATTCAAATGCCGTGTCTTGTGTCTTTTTGGTATCTATAATACTGAATGCTTTGCTACAAACAAAATTAAAAGATGAAAAGTGTTAAGTTTTTAATTCCATTAGTTTTCTCTTTGTTAAACCCTGAAGTCATGTTTAATACAGTGCGACGGTTCAGATACGTCTTGTTAGAGGTGGTCATATAATCAACCTCTTCCCAAAAGAAAGCATTGATTAAAGAGATATGTATAAAGGGAACTGAATCTGTTTTGATTGATTTCAAATACCAAGAATTGAATACTTAATCAAAACTCATTGATTTTGACTCATGCATAGTTTAGTCTTTTTCACACTCTAGTTAAAGATTCTCAAGGTTCCAGAGGCATAATATGAATACCTTATTTCATACATAAATTCATTTTTCCTCATATTCACCTTTTGAAAGTTGTTAAACTTTTTCTTTATGCTTTTCACATGTTTGCAGCTGAGTGAACAAGACATTTGTTCACTTAAGTAATTGTTGTTCTATTATTTCCACTTAAACAAGTTTTAAATGTGTTCGGTAGGGCACATCAGACTGCCCCCAGGCTTTTTTTTTTGCATTTCAATAAAATCACATTAGGGCTACAGTTAATTGAGCATCAGGGGTATTTTAAGTCATTATTTGAAACAAACAACTGTCACTTTTCATGCCCTTTAGTTTTTGTTCATTTGTTTTGTGATCTATGATCAGAGTATGTTCACAGCTCTGGTATGTCTTGGCAGCTGGTACGGACAGTTTGAGTGCTCAAATGCTGGGTATCCAAAATGCCAAGTTTTCTGATCAAACACAAAAGTGCCCAGAGAAATTAAAGCCCTTCAAAGGCTACAGTCGGTCAACTGGATGTAATCCTGTAAGTAATGATGTGAAGAGACAAAGGCAATATTTTACATAATGAAAGAGGCTGCGCCTAAAAGACTCTTTGGTGGTTTCATAATCAATAATGTCAATAGGCATTTCTCCCTATGTGCAGTGCAGTGGTAATCCAGATTTTTATTTTCTCTGTGTTCACTGTTATAATGATAACCTAAGACAGCTTTCTTATTTAATCATCTGCTTTGGTTTACAGTTCAGTGTGCACTTCAAAGGTCAATCTCCTAGGACTAACCAGACTTAATGTCTGTCTGCTGTACTCAGGAGAAAAGCCAGTAAGCCACAGAATCACAGCAATATGTAGGCCTACCTTGTAAATGTACTAAATCACAGGTATAGTGTTGTACTACTACTCTTCAGGAAGGTAAATGCTTTTTCCCACCATGGGTTTGAGAGTTTGTAATATAAGTGAAATTCTGTATAACACCTCTAATTTGAAGAATTTGCACATTCCACTGCCTCCATTGTGGAGTTCCAAACTCTACATTAAACTATTGAAAACATCCTGTGAATGTAGTGAAAGAGTGTGGTGTATCTGCTGTTAAACCTCACAGCAAGGCAAGCTTGGCAGCATGTGCCACTAGACTGAGCAGAGCAGCATTTTTAATGTGAAGGAATAGAGGGGGAAACGGACGAGGGTCGGTGCTGTGCATTCGAAATGCAGGGGGTAGGAGGTAAGAAGGGTTTGGTTTGCCCGAGGCAAAATGTCCACAAAGTGCATTTTGAATGTGAATTGTCCTGATCTGACTTCATCTCCACACTCAAACAAAAGCTTACCAGCAGACAGCAAACGCCATCTAATACACATATTATTTGTAGCCTTGTGACATGCACTATTAGTTCCTCGTATGTTATTCACTGTGCAACATATCCAGTAAGATTTTATCTGGCTTGAGCTGGATTAACTGTTTTGCAAAACATTTGGCAGCTACGCCTTTGTTCGCCTAGCCTCTGACCAATAGCTTCATGTTTTGTTTTGTTTTTTGGGTTTTTTTTTTACTTCTATATATCTTTATAGAGGAGACTAAGAGCCAGCTATACTTACTCAAACGTTTCTCTGCCATTTCTGTGAATAAACAGCAGTAGTACATTCCAATGTTACATGTAGTTACTTTTCAAATGAAGCTCTTCAGTTGCTGTTTTCTCTGGGCCAGGAAAATTCCAATAACATAAAAAAATAGAAGCAAATAATATGTTGTTGAATATTCAAAGTGGCAACCACAGAGTAAACAGTCATAGTTACATTTTCTTTTCAAATCTACTAAGAACATTAAAATCCTTATACATTCACGGGCCACTTTTTTTAGATACACCTTGCGTGTACTGGGTTGAACCCTCTTTTACCAGAATGAACTGCCTTAATTCTTCATATCCTGGATTCAGCAAGGTGCTGGAAACATTACTCAGAGATTTTGGTCGATATTGACATGATAGTATCACACAGTTGCTGCAGATTTGTCGGCTGCACATCCATGATGTGAATCCCCCATTCCACCACATCTCAAAGGTGCTCTATTAGATTGAGATCTGGTGACTGTGAAGGCCATTTGAGTGCAGAGAACTCACTGTTATGTTCAAGAAACCAGTTTGAGTTTTGTGACATGGTGTGTTATCCTGCTGGAAGCAGTCATCAGAATACACTGTGGTACACTGTGGTCATAAAAGGATGGACATGGTCAGCAGCAATTCATAGATAGGCTGTGGTGTTTAAACAATGCTCAGTTGGTATTAAAGGGCCCAAAGTGTGCCAAGAAAATATCCCCCCACAGCATTACAGCACCATCAGCAGCCTGAACTGTTGATGATTGATAGGATAGATCCATGCTTTCATGTTGTTCTGCAAAATTCTTACCATCTAAATGTCACACAGAAATTGAGACTCATCATACCAGGCAATGTTTTTCCAGTCTTCTATTGTCCAGTTTTTGTTTAATCCATGCGAATTACAGCTTCACTTTACTGTTCTTCTTGCTGCTGAAGCCAATCTGCTTTATGTGCCTTCATAGATGCCACGCTGACTGCCTTGATTGTAAAGAGTGGTTATTTGATTTACTGTTGCCTTCCTATCAGCTCGAAGCAGTCTGGCCATTCTCCTCTGACCTCTGACATCAACAAGGCATTTTTTCTCAGAGAATTGCTGCTCACTGGATATTTTCTCTTTTTCAGACCATTCTCTGTAAACCCTAGTAGATCAGCAGTTTCTGAAATACCCAGTCCAGCACGTCTGGCACCAATACCCATACCATTTTCAAAGTCACTTACATCACCTTTCTTCCCCATTCTGATGCTCTTTTTGAACTTCAGCAGGTCGTCTTGACCATGTCTAGATGCCTAAATGCATCGAATTGCTGCCATGTGATTGGCTGATGCAGTTGAACAGGTGTATCTAACAGAGTGGCCAGTGAGTGTATATTTATTTTCTAATGTTATAGTGCTTTATATTCTATGTGTAGCCTGTTTTTCCCATGAAAGCAATGGGAAGTACAAGCAGGCTCATCAAAGCACTTGTTGAACCAGACTGAACAGTATTATTCCCCTTTTTATCCACCTCAGATGAGGAATTCTAAGGACTCTTTCAATAAATATCCACTTTGCTCACCAAAGGTGAGCTGCGGCTCAGGGGTCTGTTGTTCTGTTTCAAAATACGTCAATTACAAGAAAAAGATGTCTGCTCCTACTGGGCACATGCATAACTATATGTGGCACCTGTGCATGTTGGAGAGACAAGAAGTGTAATTACAGGTGATAGAAAAACAAACTTGTACCTCGACATCCAGCAGTAGACCATATTGACAGATCTAAGCATTATTTTTTGTGTTCTGTTTACCCACTTGCTCCCATGGCAATTTGTGAATTAGTCACAGAATGAGATGTATTTGTTTATGTACGTGGGCATTCATTTTTCTTTTTCTTCTGACAGTTGGCTCAAGTTTTCTGAAAGCAATGTTTTTAGACCAACACTAAGAAAATTGAGGTGTCTCATGTGTAGTAAACATACTTAAAAGCAATGGTATGTAACTATTTCAACTTAAAATAACAGCAAACATTTTGGTATACTGACTTATGATGCAACTTTATAATTGTAGGGTCCTTACCTTACAATATAAAGCACCTTGAGGCAACTGTTGTTGTGATTTGGTACTATATAAATAAAATTGAATTGAACTGAATTAACATAGCCAAATAAATCGTTAGGTGACAACAAATCTTAAGATTAAAATAATGGTCTTGTGGGATTCACACTCCAGTCGCTTTTGTCCTGTGACTTCTTGCCTTCTAAAGTGGAGTTTGTCATTGTTTCAAACTGGATGCACTGCTATATGTTTTTATGTTTTTCTATTTATATGCACAAAAAAAGAAAAAAATTATTATCCATGAACACAAATCAATTTATTGTGACTATGTCCTGAACTGCCATGAGACTTTGCTGGCTTATTCTTGTGCACTCTAACTTCAGGTCAGGCTGGAAAAACAGAGTAGCATTACTAATGTGGCGTGCATGAAAGGTACAAATGTTACAAATTGAAAGTCACTGACAATGAAGTGAAAAAAGATATAAACCATTCATGGGTGCATATTAAAATTTTTATGCTTGAAGAAGTTCGAGCAGGAAGGAAAAGAAATGCAGATAATGAGTAGCAGATTAATTAATTTCTGATTATACTTTTAGTTACACTTGGTGGAAAACATTACACCTTTAGGGCCATGAGAATAAAGGATTCATCAAAGCCCCTGTATGAAGATTGTGATGGAGTGGGATGTTGCGTATGAAAACGTGAACCTTTAATCTTTTCCACATTGTTTCCATATTACTCAAGGTGGTGACATGTTTTAATGTCAACAGTCGCAGTCAGCCTGAGGCATAACTGAACTAAGCAGTGGCTTACGGTACCAAAGCAACCATGGGGCCACACAGAGCATGAAAGCGATAAAAAATAATTTGCTTTTCAACTATTTAGCCAGCAACATTCCTCAAAAAAAAAAAGAAAACATTCAGGTGGGAGATTATTTTTTTTATGATTTATAGCATGCTTATTCTCTTTTTGCACCAATTACAAAGACAGATGGTCTGTATTAGATAGCTAGACCTTGCTGTCTGACCCACAACCTTTACATGTACAGTCTTGTGAAACACTAAGTACACTCTTACTGCTTCCATAGGATTTAAGAGGGGAAGTAGCAGCCAGGTGCTAATAATCAAATGCACTTGATTAACTGATCATCAGCAAGTGTGAGCACCTCAATAAAAGCAGAAGTTTTGGGAGTTTGCTGATCTGGTGTGTGTTAACACAATAACAAGGAAGAAAGACACCAACAATGAAGCAATTATTGCTACCCATCAATCTGGGAAGGATTATAAGACCATTTACAAACAATTTAAAGTCCATCATTCTACAGTGAGAAAGATTATTCACAAGTGGAAAACATTCAAGACAGCTAATTCACCTCAATGTCAGAGCATGCAATGTTCAGAGCACAAAAAACCCAAGAGCTACATCTCTGACTGTACAGGCTCAGTTAGCATGTTCAATATTAAAGTTCATGACAGTACAATTACAAAGACTGAACAACTATGGCTTGTTTGGAAGTGTTGCCTGAAGAAAGCCTCTTGTCTCTAAAAAGAAGATGGCAACATGGCTTATGTTTGCAAAGTTGCATCTGAACAAACCACAAGACTTCTGGAGCAATATTCCTAGGACAGATGAAACCAAAGTGGAGATGTTTGCTCACTCTTACCAACTGTCAAGCATGATTTGTGCATTTCTTGAGCACAGGGCCCGAGGAAATTAGAGTCACTGAGTCAAGCATGAACTCCTCTATATACCAAAGTATTCTTGAGTTAAATGTGAGGCCATCTGTCTGACAGCTAAAGCTTGGCTGAAATTAGGTCATGCAACAAGACAATGATCCCAAGCACAGCAGCAAATCTACAACCGAATGACAAAAAAAAAGAATCAAGGTGTTGCAATGGCCCAGTCAACGTCCAGACCTCATCCTGACCAAACCTGATTGCTGTGGTGGGACCTTAAGAGAGCTATGCATAAACGAATGTCCGCAAACCTCAACTGAAGTAACGTTGTAAAGAACCAAAAACCAAAGTCAGACAGAAAACAATTACTTCATCTGATGGCTGCTAAAGGTGGTTCTACAACCAATTGAATCTTGGGGTGTACTTAGTTTTTCCTGATTGTATATGTCTCACAGGAAGAGGAGAAGAAACACACACAGGGGACGAGCACATAAAGTCAACAAATAAAATGTCTTATCATATATGCACTTACGTACACATATAACTTGTCCTTTTACATTCAAATAATTCAGCATAGGATTTTATTAAGGGCTGTTGTGTCAGAGTGCTAGACTATTAAAGTACCGTATTGCTCACCAAACGGAAGTTACTTAAAGAGGTGATTGAGGGGGTGTAATGAGCAACGGTAAGCACTAAGTGTGTGACGCTCTGTTGTTGAGGTGTGAGAGGTGAGGTGGGAGGTGTAAGGAGACCAGTGATGTGTTGGCAGTGTGTCTAATGCTGCTGAATTTTTTGGTGGATACTGTCATCATGGTGACAAAGTGTTACAGGATGGGTTGGATTATATGGCAGTGTCAGCGGAAGGTGGTGGCAATAGAAATAAAAAGGGTCAATATTAAGCTCACTGTTTCTGGTTTTCCAGCCTTTTTAAGTCAGCAGATTCTAAAAAAGCAACAGACAAATTCAAGGACTACAGTAGCTGAGCAGCACAGTGAAATATTTAGTAGCTGGTAGAGACCAAAAACGAGGTGAAAGTAGGGAACATTCCATGTTCATGCTACAGTGATGTTTATTTGTAACTGCTCAGCATGTAAATGGTTGGCAACAAATTTTTATTCACTACTTAATATGTCAGTTTGTGTTTACACATTATTTCTGCTGCCTCCAAGTGAATAGGAATAAAATATTACGTGTTTATAGTCCATTATACACCACCTTACATCACTTTGGCTGTTACCCATTAGGGATAATATAAAAAAAATACATGCTGCATTTGCAACATGGTAAATAATTATATATATATCTGAGGGGGAAAATATCAAATATATGAAGAAGAACTTTTAGAAGATAAAACTATTAATAGGGTAAGTGAAATCTTTCATTTACTTTTAATGTAGCTGGGTCAGACTTTCTTTAAGACCACACAATGCAGTGCTTCTGAGACATACTCTAGCATAGTGAATCAACTTAAGGTTTCCATCTAAAACATCTAAATTAACAACAGGTGTGGTTTTTCTTTTTTTTTCTTACTAAAGAGAACTTTGAATTGTATGTCGCTGTAGTTTTTGTCAAATCTAATATGCTTTTCATGAGTCTCTTGCAAAAGTAATGCAACATAGGAAGGGGGGGAAAGAAGGATACAGCTGATAATACTGCAGCCCGGATTTAGATAGCAGACTAGCTGCTGAGCGGCCTGACGGGCCTTTAGCAAAATTGATGAGGACTGAACGTTTGGGAACCAGCAGGCAGAGCTGACAGGCAGTATTTGGAGTTCCGATGTAAAGCTAAGGTAGATCACCTGTGTTGCTGTGAATTTCAACATGGCCTATTATTTTTCTTTGGACTATGATGCTGACCTAAGCACAAAGAGTAACGCGTCAAAATGGGTGACAGTGGGGGCTTTGAAACTTTCCTTAAAAAATAGACTGAAAGAATAAATAAGTGTCAAGTGCAAAAGAAGGCAACCAGAAACAGTTGCATTCAGTAGGTAGAAACAATATGAGCTCACACTTAGAGCAACTGAAAATATGGCTCCTCCTCAGGGCTTTCTTGTCTTATCGGTTATAGTACGATTCCTAGTCCTGGGCGAAAGCCCCCTGGAATGGAAGCACATTTATCTTCTTCCAATATAAGAGCCTTAAGTAGTTTTTACCTACAAAATGTTATAAATGCTGCCTTCCATATATATTGTATTTTCTATTAATTCAGCATCCTTATAGCCTTTATCAGACCTATGCTGCATTTATTTGCAGCCCTCTCTGACTAGAAGGAGTAAAAAACGATTCTATCGGAAGCTGGGTTTCTTCTGCTGGGTAACTGGTAATATGTATCTTAAACCTTGCTTGCTCATTTATCATTCCCCAAAAAGACAGTTTACCCAGTAAATTCACAGTCTTTATTTTTTTATTCTTGATCCAACAAAACATTAGACAATATCATTTTGGGATAAACTGCAACCTGTTCACTGTGTACCCCACCTCTCACTTTACAACAGCTGGATTAGGCTCCGACTTGTAGAAGTTGCATTGAATTCAAAATTATCAAATAGCATCCAGCTTTAATGCACTGACGTCATGCCACATATGACACAAGTTGTGGATTTTGATTGGTTATTCATCATTTTCTTAAACTCAAGGTTCTTTGAACTTGAGCTTAACTTCAAAAGAGGATGAATCCTAGATTTTGACAACCTGACATTATGTGCAGCCAATGGGAACAGTTTCATTTGGTGCAGTAGTTTTTAATTAGCTCGTAATGATACATTACATAAAGAATGATTCATGAAGTTGAGACAGCACTAACATGACAGTTAAGGACTTGTTAAAATGTATTCGTATGGATTTTGGACAGATCTTATGCAGGTGGGAACACTTTTTTACTCTTCCCATTACCAAATTAAAATTAACAAAGTTGTAACATGAAATACTAATGATTTTAATATGCGTGCACAAGTGTATGTATAAGGACCCTGTCATTTCACATTCATGGTGTGTCCCAAAGATGTCCTAGAGTCTCAGACTGATAATAACTAAGTGCAGGTCTCCATCACTACATCACAGAGGTGTAGTGTGGAGATTTTAGAGTGAGCTAGTGATGAACTTAAGCTTCCTCTCTTGCAAGTTGGTGTACATGACTTGTGTAATCGATGAACTTAAACTTTCCAGCGCCAAGTCCTTGAAACTTCTGATGTTTCTTCAGTGACTGCCTTGATCAATAGGAAATCTTAACTGCTAGATTTCACACATTTAAAAAAAAAAAATTCTGATTTTCCTGACAGCTTTCTCACTCTCTTCCTTGCTCTCTGTCTTTCTACCTTTTTCATAATGTCCAGTTAAATTCAAGATTATTCATTTGCAGGCAGGTCAGTGGCTATATGTCTCACCAGGGTTAAGTGTCAACATGCAATTATCCTGCTCTTAAGCAGTTCAGGTAAAGCATTAAAACTGTGTTTTCTCCGTTTCTGTCCATCAGTTTCTGTTACGACCCAAGTACAGTGGAAGTATAGATGAAAATAACAATGTCCTTTTTGTTTTTTAAAATTTTTGTGATATTTTGAGAAAAAAACAAAACAAAACAGCAACATTCAGCAGCTTTACTGGTTACTCTCAGTGACCTATAGAACTGTTTTTATAAGGACTGTCTCCTTAATGAAATGGTGTGCAAATGAAAACAATTCATGTCAGCATGAGGTTTAAGTAAGACATTATTTGTTTATTTAATTATTTACTCTGTGAAACAGATTAATTAAAGTACCCAACCGTCTGCATAAGTGTATATTTTAGCATGCAATTAAAATTAAAACCTACAGAGTTGCAGAAAGGCAGAAATTTGAGCTTTTTTATTATTCCTATTATTCATATTAGTCAAACCTAATTTCTAAAATCAGGTCCCTAAAATCAAATCTTCTCATTCTGGATTTGAATTTTTAAGGATTTATTGTTAGTGGCTCTAGTCTTCTTATGTAAGATTCTGTACTTTTAAGCTGGTGCTCTGTTATGGAGACTCCCCCCCCCCCCAAATAAAAATTGTGTTTTCTCTGACAATTCATGACATTTTTGTGGGACTGTCTGAAAGATTCTCTCACAAAGGACATTAACAATATGTGACAAAAGACATCAAATTCACTGGGTAGCACTGGGTAGGAACACTGCAGAGTTATTATTGCATCTTTGCTTTACAATTCATTTCATGTCATCCATCTGTGACACAGCAGCATTTGTGTCGTCCCTTGATCCAGTAACCTATGACACACACACACACGTACATACACACACACACACACACACACACACACACACACACCACATATATGTCAATTCTTTATCATGCTGTTAAGAAATAATTCATTATTGTTCTTAATTTCACATTAATTTAAAAGCAGTTTTCTTGTAATTTTTTACCATTGCATGACCTTTTTTCCAAATTCACATTTTTCTACTTGTAATATTACATCAAAAAAACAAAAACATGAAATGAAAAGGAATGAAAGCCAGGCTGAAAGCCATGGTTCATGTGCTAGAAACCTATTCTGCATCACAGAGTGCGGAGATGACACAATAAAAACATTTTGCATGACAGGTCTTGGGGGTTTTGGATTTCTGAGTGTGAAATAAAACCACCAGCTCTAAATCCTTTACTCATCCCTTCACCTGACAAGCTTTATATCACGCCACAACACTGTATCAGAATTCCACAAATGCTGTCTATATGCTGACTCTCCTGCAGCATGAGGACTGCGTTGGCCAAACCTAGACCTACCCAAAAACACGTGCCTGAACACAAAACAGCCATATGTACTGGCGGCACTAATTATGGCAAAGGCCAGACACTATTTAGTAAACTGTCTCTCATTATTGTGTTTGCAAACATGGGAGCAATTCAGTGCAGTGATATTGCTGCCGAGATATTTGATTTGATAAATGTAATACAGTGCAGACCTCAAAACTGAGAGATTTTACTTTGTAATTCAAACCCTTTATGTATGGGAAGCGAGCCATGTTTTCCAGTTATCACATGACATACAACCATCTGTCTGTTTCCCAAGTACTGTATGATGTTTATTACAAATAATAACAATTTCTTTTCCTTACTGTGCTAAGTTGTGTTATATCAGATCTATTTCTTTGTTATTCATTTTTACTCCTGTAAATGTTTGGTTTCCCCAATATACTGTGCAGTTCCATATGCTACGGCTATTCATGGTATATTATTCTCTTGCTGACATCTTTCTGTCACTGTGTTGAAATTGCAGTACTTTTGCTTCCTAACTTCAGCACAGCCAATATAATATAGTATAAAATACTGGGTTAGGTATCATATGTATCATACTGTGGAATTTCTTTTGAATGTGGTCATAATATTTGAGCAGCAACTTTAGGCACTCTGAAATAAGCTCTTTGGTCATCTACCTTTTCCATTACCATGGAATAGCGCCATCAATTTTCTGTTGAGTGTAGAGAAATATCCCAGTTGGTTACAGCCTAATACCAGTGAAGTGTCTTTTTTCCCCACACCCCAGATAGCAGATGACATACTGAATAATTCATTGTATGCATTTTAAAGGCACAATTTCCTCATGTCTAAGCAATTTATCCAGGTGCGCTAGTACACACCATAAGGTCCACTGGCACAAACTGGTATTCAGATAAATGTGATCAGCAAGATAATCGTTTTACCACAGCAGCACATATTGATGCTCAGTTAAGAGGAAGAATGACTTGGATAAGTTAGTGTCAGTTAGGTCAACTTGTATGACAGCAGAAAGAAGAGTGACACCTTGTTATATACACTGAATAGAACTATTGATTGTACTGTAGTTTAATATGCAAATTTTTCTGTGGACTGGGGCAAACAGATCACACATTTACATTATAAAAAAGCATTTAGAAAACATTGCACAAACTTTTAACTGTAAAGTATCTCTTTTTTATTAAAATGTTGCACAGTGTTAAACTGAATACATTGCTATTACCAATGTCAATGTTGTTGCTGTTATTCTACAACTGTGAGCAAGCCCTTCTTTAATTGTCAACATACATAATCATTGCATTTCATTTCTTTCATTACACTTTCCCCTCTGTGCCTTCTTTCTTTCTTTGTGGCTGACTGAACATGATTTAAGTTGTTCTTCATTATTATGAAGGTGATTTACTCAGCAGTAATGGTGGTTTGCCTGAAACTAGGGTTGTGCTGCGAGGCAGTTAATTGCTTCTCATTTAATTAGTGTAAAGTATGAGGGTTTTGTTTGGTTTTGCATTCAGTGTATTTTTGGTTATTCATAAACATAGTGTAAAAGCAATAGCAAAGGGATGTCACATCACTGCCTTTTCCAGGAAGAAAAAAAATGTCCATAATGTTTAGATAAACCTTTCTATAGGGGAAGCAGCAACCTCCCATAAGCAACTGGAACAACATGAACAAAGATATTTTTATTTTTGTGATGTGCACTCAGATTTGGGGAGTTTTTTTTAGTGTTTATATAAGTTACTGAGAATTATTTATGCTCCCACTGTGAAAGCTGTTTATTACTTATTACATCATGTTGCATTAGATATCGCTCAGCTAGTTTCTTAACTCTGTAACACAACAATGATTGCCTGTGGTTGCTTAAGGTTAATGTATTTCTTGAAGAGGCTTCATATTGAGTGTCACACATTGTTTACACTGTAAACAATTTGTGATGGTGCAATTTAAAAGGAGGCGACAAAGGCAAATAGAGAGAGACCTGAGGGCGGCAGCTAAAAGCAGAGCTTCTTTGGAAGCCTGGGTTCAAAGCAGCAGCCAACCAGCAGCTGAATCATATTCACTGAAACATTCAGCAGCCAGTTCCTACACACTTTCCACAAGTGAGTGTTTTCGACTTTGCAGCTCTCCCAGTAACTTAACACCAGCTTAAGAATATTTGCTGACCTCCAAGGGCTTGAAGTGCAGCAGTAATGTAGCTAAGAGGAGAGTAGAGGTGATGGAGCCCACGTGATGTTGGGGGGGTGATCAGAGGTGCAGCTGCCTGAAACTGCATTTCAGCTTATTCTTTTAAGATGGAGGTAGACGTGAACTGAAACTGTCTTCTGCAAGCTTTATACGACCATTTTTTTAATCTTTACATTTACCTAACATGCAGCCTGTCGTGGTCAGGAGAATATGCAGCTGGGGTGCCAAGGGGCTGCAGCTAAGTAACAGTAATCTGGCCAAAAAAAACAAACAAACAAAAAAAAAGGTTCAACCCTGACTGCACCACAAAGCAATTATCCAGAAATTATGCAGAACTGTCATCATGATAACATTCCAGAGTTACAAAATCCTGTCTCAGAAAATTATAAACTTCTGTGCTGTGCTTTGCTGTGTGTAAAGCTTCAAACTCATTGATCGACTATTAAAATGAGACTTTCTGGACCATTTTGTTAC
>VUQS01034656.1:0-22944 GCA_015108495.1 Heterochromis multidens | reverse complement strand
GTTTCAAATTTCCTTCGATGTCGCCTGCTCTGGCCCCTGGAAGACAATTAACTATGGTAGCTGGTGTCTCTAAGTTCACGTTTCTCAAAACAGAATCGCGAATAACCAAAGTTTGTTCCTCGGCGGGTGTGTCGCCGAGTGGGGAAAAACGATTAGAGACGTGAACGGGTTGGTGGTGTACCAGGGGCTTCTGTGTAGGACTACGCTTCCTCCTCACCGTCACCCAGCCGGCCTGTTTTCCTGCTGCTCGGGACAATCTGCTGGGGGAGAGCTAACGGTGGCTAAGCTAGCTTGGTCCGCACCGACTACAGGGGCCTGGCTAGCTACGGGATTTTCTAAGGTGCGGAGCTCAATTCACTGAGCCTGGCCTCCAGAGCTGCAAACAAGCTACATTTATTACAGGTATCATTATTACTAAAGGAGGCCGAGGAGTAACTAAACATCTTACACACTGAGCAGGAAAGTGCAGGTGAAGAAGCCATGCTGCTAGTGACTCAGCTACGAGCTAAGCTAAGCTAGCGAATCGCTAAAGGCAAAATGAATAAACACTGTGAAAATAATCAGCAGGTGATTCAGCATTGAGAGTTTTAGATAAAACACGTGAAGATTACACTATGAAATAAGTGTTTATCTAGAGGTGTTTAATTAAACAGGCTACACATATAAGCTACACAAACACCGCAGTGTTGCAACAGGAACAGGAAGTGATACAATACCGCAACAGGAACCCAGTCTCTCTAATAATAACTAACAATTAAATACAGAGTGGTGTATAAACACATGGAGAGTGAAAAGTGGTGAGTGAAGAAGAAACGCTCAGTGTATCATGGGAAGACTCCCGAATCCAAACTGGGAGCTGGTTCCACAGTAGAGGGGCCTGAAAGCTGAAGGCTCTGCCTCCCATTCTACTTTTAAATACCCTAGGAACCACAAGTAAGCCAGCAGTCTGAGGGTGAAGTGCTCTTTTGGGGTGATAAAATGGGACCTGATTATTAAATTCTGGATTTAACAGGGAGCCAATGAAGAGAAGCCGATATGGGAGAAATATGCTCTCTCTTTCTGGTCCCTGTCAGTACTCTCACTGCAGCATTTTGGATCAACTGAAGGATTTGCAGGGAGTTTTTAGGACAACCTGATAATAATGAATTACAGTAGTCCAGTCTAGAAGTAATAAATGTATGAACGAATTTTTCAGCAGCCCTACATATTTATTTAATAGGCGCATTGAAGGACATATCCTGGACATATCCTGAGTGTACAGTAGTGAGTCAGTGTGGTACCCTTGGTAAATGCACTGACAACAAGCGTTAATGGTTTCAGAGGTAGTGATTCAGTAATCAGGGACAGTGTTCCAAAAAAATATACTGTAAACACCAGCACAAGTACAAAAGATTTTCTGCTTTGCCATTGTGCAACTCACGTTGAGCAAAACTCTACACACTATCTCTGACATTTGACTAAATAATTAAACCTCTGAGAATGATTGGGAAAACACATCTACTCCAAATGAAAAACATACCTAGACTTGGCTAACCATGCACACTTGAAAACATGAACTCTCTGAGCTTTAGCAGTGCAGATATACCCCAGGTAGCTCATCTCTTTTTTTAAAGACAAAGTGAGCAAAATATAAGAATATGAGAGAAAAATGGTAGATATCTTTAATGGAGTATTCCAATGTGTGTATATTTTTGTTGGCAAAAAGCATTTTTACAAAGGATTGTTTGCAGTGTTTCCTTATGTCCTTGTTATCTCCAAGTGTTTTGACAAAGTGTGTGTAAGTCCAAGCTGAAACTTAAATTGAATTTTTTTTTAGGAATATATTTTGTTTCTCTCTCCAAGTGAGGAAACACTTGATTTCTGTAACTTTTTTTTACCTTGACTGGATTACAGTGATCTGCTCTTTTTGAATGTACCTGGCCAGTAACCTAAAGAGATTAGATACTGTCTACCAATGTGCTTTACATTTTATTACTAGATGTGGAAATTGTATGCATCACTGTTCTCTGTATGCTGCTGCTAAGTGGCCATCTCTGTATGTTTGCAGACTTTCCCATTGGTTGGATTTTATATACAAATCTCTTCTTCAGCTGCTTCCTTCATATCTGTTTGCATATATGTATAAAAAGCACAACCAGCACAGCTCTCACAATATTTTACAAATGTTTGTCCCCAGAATCAGAAGAAAATTAAGGGGAAAAAGGCTTTTAAATACGCTGCCCCTGTTTCCTGGAATAATCTACTAAAGGACCTGAAATTGTCAGAACTGGTTATGATTGGGGAGTTTAAGTTCATTTTAGAGGACTGAGAAAATAGTTCTCTTGGTCAGCGTTGCTCTTGTCCTTGATATGTTATTGCATATGATTCAGATGTTTGTATTTAATTGCCTGTACTGAATGTCAGTTGTATTTGTTTCTTTACTCGTGTTATATTTGTTGCAATTGCCCTCTTGGCCAGGACTCTCTTGAAAAAGACATTTTTAATCTCAATGAGACTTTTTACCTGCATAAATAAAGGATATATTAAGTGTATAAGAAATCAGAATAAAATGGGGGGGAAACTGTTAAGTCCTTTGCACTCCTTTTTATTCCAAGGTAAAATGTTCATTCAGAATGCAATCAGTCATTTTCTGTTCATCTGGTAATTTTGTCTACTACAGTGTGCCAACTGCATTCTGGAGATAGTGCCTCTGAAGGATAACTGCCTGACAACAAAATTAAGCATACAATGAGAAATTATGGCTTTGTGCTGAAAAGGATATAGGCCAGGTGGATGAATGATTCGCTAAGGAAATGAATAATATAATTATTATTTAATCACATATTGACATCCAGTACTGAAGAACAATAAGGATAGGTTTAATATAGCAGAGACTATATATCACTGAAAAGGACTGTAAAAGAACTGTAAAAGATTTGTGCGAGTCCAGTTCTCTAGTGAGTTTGGTCTAATCATAATCAGTTTTAGTCCTGTGGATGTAGGTGTCCTTAACTCAAGATTAGTTTTGTAGTTAGTTGTAGGGTGAAGGTGTCAAGTCTTTGTCCCATGTGTTTAGTGTTCAGTTTCATTGTCCCCAGTCTCGTTTCCCCCAATGAGTTTCAGCCGTGCTCCCTGGTGTGTTTTATCTCCCTAATTACCTGGTGTGTATCTATTGTCTAAGTCTCCCTTTGTTCTTTGTCGTGTCCTCCCTCTAGGTAGTGTGTTTCCTTGCTCCATGTTTCCTGTGTTTCCTAGTTTTCAGTTTCACTCCTCCTGCCCTGCCACTGTGTTTTTTTTTATTTTTTGTAATTTACAACATTAAAGCACCTTTGAGTTCATCCTTTGTTTCCTGTGTCCTGCATTTCGGTCCATATTCTGCCTTCCACACTGCCGAAACGTGACAGAAGGACACGACCAGCTATGGACCCCACGGACTTGAGTTATGTATTGGAGGAGGAGTTTGGTGAGGAAATTGAGAGACTTCTTAAAATATCCACCTGTAACTATAAATCCCCTGATTTCAAAACAATATCAGTTGGGTTATTTGCCATGGATGCCATTATTCAGAAGGATCTACTACAGCAGAACCAAACTCAGGGAGGGGCAGCCAATTAGGGCCGCAAATTAGAACCATCCACTCATCAGTTCCTCAATTAGACCATTCTAAACCACCATAGCCAGTAAGCGTCTCGCCTGCCTTCCTACAAAAAGGAAGTGAAACTTGGTTCTCAGCAGTGAAAACAGACTCTCCAACCTAAAGATAATATTACCTCCAATGAGTTGGTCTCACTGTTAGGCTTATCCTGACCTGAGCCACATCCAGCATCAATGCCATTGCTCTGCCCATCCGAAGCCCAGTTGCCCGGCGCCCGAGACAGCTCCTCACCGGCTTAAATGTTGGCAGAATTATGGACTGAGGATGGGGACCTTGCCATTGTGTCCCCCCTCATTCCCTCTTCCAGGAGGAAGCAGGGCTCTCGCTGTCGGCACTCCACGCCACAGATCGGCCGGTTTTTCCACCCACGTCAGCTGACGCTGGGCCTCAGCTAGAGCATCCCCCAGTGTCTGCAGAAACAGAGCTTCCTGAATCTGCTAGCACAGTGACTAAAACCTTTCTAATTCCCAGTGCTCCTCATCTGCTTGAAGCTGTTATTTCAAAAACTGTGTTAGACAATAAATATGAGTTTCATGTTTCTGAGCTAGACAATTCCAATATTAACAGACTATCCTGTGTTTCCGAGTCTGCCGTAAGTGAGTTTTGTGTTTCAGAGCTGGTCACTGATAAAAATGAATGTTGTGTTTCTGAACAGGCTGATAATAAAACTTCATATTGTATTTTTGAGCCGGGGGTCTTTAAGTCTGACATGAACACAGAGTTTTGCTTTTCTAAGCCAGTAAGTGTTTGTTCTGAGTTTTGTTATTCTGCACTGGCTAACTCTGAAACTGTGTTTTGTTTTGCTGACCCAGCTGAAAATAAATTTGTGTCTAGTGATTCTAAGCCGGTCATTTTTGAGCTGGACACTCTGAAGACTGATTTTTTTTAGCCTGAATTGGCCTTCCCAAAGACAGTAACCCCTCCTGGGGCATCCTTAGAGAGTATTGCTCCAGCAATTGGGTCCTCTCTCCAGCCACACACAGCGCCAGCCTTGACAGAACGACACGACCAGAAATGGACCCGGTGGACGAGCTATACGAGTGGCAGCAAGTAGCTCTCTTGTATCTGGAAGAGAAGCTACGGTGGAAGCCATGGCTCACCCCCATGTATGAGCATATTTTCCATGGCACTCGCCTGGCTCTAGGGGGTCCCCGTAGTTGCCATGCCATTCCACTCGCTCCCTCACCCGTACCAGATTCTTCGGGAATAAGAGTGGGTGGGTTCTACCTGTAGCCCGCCGCTCACTCTCCAGCCTCCTCGCCTGACAACTCCTCTGATCAGCCACCGTTTGCGCCCCGCTCGGGAAGATGGGATCACAGCAGCAGAAGAGTGAGTTCCAGCAGCTCAGCTCTCCAACCTTGACGCCGCCAT
This sequence comes from Heterochromis multidens, assembly GCA_015108495.1. Classification (NCBI taxonomy): domain Eukaryota; kingdom Metazoa; phylum Chordata; class Actinopteri; order Cichliformes; family Cichlidae; genus Heterochromis; species Heterochromis multidens. The sequence continues at coordinate 17,939 of VUQS01034656.1, read as the reverse complement.
TTTGTGCGCCGGAGGTTCCGCTGCTGCCTGACCCATCAGCTCCCTCCAGCAGGAGGAAGCGGAGCTCATGCTGTCGGTGCTCCATGCCTCAGCTCGGGACAGTTTCCCAGCCCGTGTCAGTTAACATTGGACCTTCTGAGACCTCTCACACAGTGAGTAAGGAAGAAAGAGACCTTGCCATTCCTATGTTTGTGCCAGTCCATGCAAATAAAGACTCGGACACTTCTGTTTCAGACTCCCCTGTCACTGTTTTAATGTTAAACAAAGCTGTTTTATCTGTGGCAGCAAAAGTGTTAAATGTTCAGTGTGTGTCTCAGCCAGCCAGCCATGTAAACCATGTTCAGTGTGTGTATCAGCAAGCCAACCATGTTAACCATCTTTAGTGTGTGTCTCAGCCAGCCAACCATGTTAACCATGTTTAGTGTGTGTCTCAGCCAGCCAGCCATGTTAAACATGTTCAGTGTTTGCCTCAGTCTGCCAGCCATGTTAGTCATGTTCAGTGTTTGCCTCAGCCTGCAACCTCCAGAGTTGTTCATGTGACACCACATTCACCCAGAGACTGTTTTAACATCCCAGCCCACACCTCTCAAAAACTGTGATTTTCCCCTGTCGGTGTGTTTAGAAACTGTATGTGTACCTCCAGCTCCACTCCCAGAGACTGTCTTACCTGATGCCACCCCTAAGCCTTCTCCCTGTTCCCAGGGTGAGGATGGCCAGGGCCCAGCTTGTCCCTGCACCCATCCCTGTTCCCCGGGTGAGGGTGGCTTGGACCCAGCCAGCTATTTCACCCGTACCTACTCCTCGGGTGGGGACGGCTGGTGTTCAGCCAGACCCTGCACCCATTCCTGTTCCCAGGGTGAGGGCAGCCGCGACCCAGCCAACCTCTGCATCCGTACCTGTTCCTGCGGTTGGGGCGGCAGGTGTCCGGTCAGTCCCTGCGCTCATCCCGGTTCCCAGGGTGAGGGCAACCGTGACCCAACCGACCTCTGCACCCGTACCACTTCCTCGGGTGCAGGCTGAAGGTGTCTGGTCAGTCCCTGCAGTCCCTGCGCCCATCCCGGTTCCCGGGGTGAGGGCAACCGTGACCCAGCCAACCTCTGCACCCATACCACTTCCTCGGGTGGGGGCAGCAGGTGTCCCGTCAGTCCCTGCACCCATGCCTGTTCCCAGAGCTAGGGCGGCTAGGGGTCAGCCAATCCCTGCACCCTTCCCAATTCCAAGGGTGAGGGTGGCTAGGGCCCAGCTTGCACCTGTCCCGGTCCCCAGGGTGAGGGTGGCGAGGCTTCCCCTCAGTCTCCAAGGCTCTCCGAGCTCCCAAGGTTTTCTGTGTTCCCCGAGCTCCAAAAGTTTTCAGTGTTCCCCGGGCTCCCAAGATTTTCTGTGTTCCCCGAGCTCCCGAGGTTTTCTGTGTCCCACAACCTCCCAAGGTTTCCTGCCAAGTTACCCGAGGGTCTCCATCGCCCCCAGAACTTCTTCGTCTCCGCCACTGGTCACTACCCCCGACTGTTGCCCATTGGCCAGGAAGGCCCCCAGAACTGTTTTGAACTCTTGTGCTTTCTGTTTTTGTTTGGACTTGTGTCTCATTGTGAAGCCACTTCCTGTTTTATTTTGATAGTCTCTCATCTCCTGTGCATTATGTTCAGTTTTGCTTCCTCTGTCTCGTTATTCCCTGATTTAGTTCACCTGTGTTCCCTGATGTTCTCCCTCTCCTTATTTACCTAATGTGTGTATTTAAACCCTCAGTTTTCCTCAGTTCCTTGTCGTGTCGTTGTCATATATATTTCCTCGCTGTGTGTTCCATGTCTCTTCCTCGTGTCTAGCCCTAGTTCCAAGTCCTGGTTAATGCTTTGCCATGCCAGTGATTTATGTTTTGTATTTTGTTTTTTGTACATCTCAGCAATAAAAGCTGCCTTCTGAGTTTAGCCCTGTCTCCGTAGTCCTGCAATTGGGTTCTCTCTCCAGCCACACACAGTGCCAGCCTTGACACTTTGTGATCAATTTCACGTAGCAACTGCCAGCAACCTCCCGAAACCACTTGCTAACCAGTCAGGGAATACACATTTTTCCCTAGCAACCGGTGGTCACCTGGCAGTAGCTAACCAGTCTCTAGGCCTGCATAACTGGTGTCTAAGGCATGTCACAGCAATTTTAAGAAACACAAAGCATTTATAGAAGATGATAAAAATAAATGTTGAAAAGTGAACATTGACTTAAGGCAAATCATGATCTCTTATTTTAATACTTAAGTAACATTAAACCAATAACCAATAAGTGCTTCGATAGTTTAAAACCAACAACACATGCAAAGCAGGTTGCAAAACCCGGGTATCTCAAAGCACTAGCTACTAAAAAAAAGAGAGAGAGAAAAAAACAAAAAACTACGTTGTTACCAAAGATGATTCAGGCAGTAGTTTCTTCCAAAACAAAACATCAATTTATTTGTAGGAGACAGGCTGCCTTTTGTTGGTGTGCTTTAATTATGAGCAACATGATATCAAATGTTTAGACACTAAATACTAAGTCAAGCATGTGTATGATGGCATTTTCCCTATATTAGGATAATTTTTATTAATTGTAAATCAAGTAGTTCACTCAGGAAGATGTGATTTATTTTATCTAAGTTGTCCTTATCTCAATAGTGAGCAATATTAAAACATATTGTTGCTGAGATGCAAGATTTGTGAAGTTACATGTATTCTCTGTTACAGACAGCTGATATAAGAACAAATAAAAATTTATTAAAAGCAATTCAAGAACTGCTGGTATTGCTAATCCTCTATGGCATAAATTAAATTTTTTTGGAGAAAAAAATATTTCACCCTACTTTTTGGGAGCGTGGGATCTCTGTTGATATATTAGTAACTACTTTAGCATTATTGCCCTAACAAAAGTGGTTCAACTGCATAATGTTGCCCTGAGGGAACAAACCCAAAAAAATGCTGTTTTAGTAAATGAATGAAATCAAAATCTGTCTTTAAAGAATCAAATATACTTCTCTGGATATTCATGTACATGCACATTTTTATATACTTATTTTTATATACTTTTCTTAATTCTTAACAGTAGCTGGCACTGTATCCCATGCAGATTTGGTCCCTGAAAGGACCAACACTCAGGCCAGTGTAAGGGACAGTGTAATAACCAAAAATATGGTTTGTTGCCTGAAGGCAACACCATGCCATAGAGGGCTAAACACTACCATTTCAGAGACTCCAGACTTGTAGAGTCAAATATGTGAAACTGTTATTCCCTTGCTTCTCTCTTTGATATCAGACTCAGGGGATGAGTGAACGAGAAACAGTCATCTGTTTTCCAAATAAATTCAGAAGAAAGATTTGACTCTTTTGTGTCCAGCTGTCTTAATCAGTTTGCTTTCCACAAGGGTATCCAATGATATGTGAGAGCTGGGTGGATGTTTTCATGTCTACTAAATTTTCTCTTTGTCCCATATTTCTTATGGCTAATCTCCATCATTCTCCTTTCAACTCGATGCTTCTGACAGTTTCAGTTATAGGATTTCTCTCATCCTACACTTGTCCTTGCCTATTTGTCCCAGCCTACAATCCTTTTATAATATTTCCACCTCCCTTCGTCTCCTTGACAATTTTGTCCTTGCTCTTTGTTGTTGAACTGTGTGTCTGTATATGTAATTCGTGGAGACTGTAAGTTTCAGTTGTATGACAGCAAGGCTTAAGCTGTCCAAGACATTCTCTACAGTGATTAGCTGCAATTCCACAACTCGGTTACAAGCTGACAATCACGTTATGACTTTCTCTTACATTTGATTGCACTTTCCCCTTTTCAGACTAATGGGGGTGAGCATGCATTCCTCTCTTGCTCTGCCTCCCTCCCCTTTCATTTTCTCATTTCAAGCGTCTCTGCCTTGACACCATCTTCTCAGACTGTTAATCCAGTCTTGCCCCTTGTACCCCTGACATTGCAGAGAGAAGAGCAGATTGTAAAAGGGAGGATGTGGGTGGTGACGTAAATAATCACACAGACAGGCAGATACAGTGTCATGTGAAGGTCTGGTCTGCGTGTGTGTGTGCGTGTGTCTGTGTGTGTGTGTGCGTGTGTGCAATACTTCTGTTTTGACATATGTCACTTGTAGGAAAGAAGACAAGCTGAAGTCAAGACAGGCAGTTTTAGCAGCCTTCACAGTGTTGATAAGAAGTGAGAGAGAGTTATGTGTTGTGTTAGATGTGACCCCAATTTAATAAAATGCTTTCACACTAAACTATTCATTCTGTAAGGCCCTGTAAACCTCCATACTGGCCTCATTGATAATATGTAATCTATCAGTTGTCTATCAGCCTGCTGGATACAGATTGGCCCCCAGTGCCAGTGCTCGCCATTCTCAAACTCAAGACAGTCAATAAATTGCTCAAAATACACAAAGAGAGAACAGAACACACAACAGTTGTTTCCATTATTGATCTGTCAAGCTAACACCAGTATATACAACCATGGTAAAAAGAAAGTACACCCTCTTTCAATTCTAAAGTTTTACATATCAGGACATATAAAAAAAATCTCCAGTCCATACCAGGTCTTAAAATTTGTTAAACGCAACCTGAGATAAATAAATAAGTGACATATTATAGTGTCATTATTTATTTAACAAAAAATAAGACAAAGTAAAAAAGCAGTGTGTGAAAAAATAAGAACACGGCCACTTTTAACAGCAATAACTTGAAGTACTCTTTTCTGCATGACTCTATCAGTCTCTCATAAGGTTGTAGAGGAAGGTCTTACCACAGCATTTCAGTAGCGTAACATTTGACTCTAGAATACTTTGGTATATAGAAGATAGACAGTGATTTATTTTATCTAAGTTGTCCTTATCTCAATAGTGAGCAATATTAAAGCATATTGTTGATGAGAAGCAAGACTTGTGAAGTTTCATGTATTGTCTGTTATATACAGCTAATAGAAGAACTAATAAAACAGTTTATTATAAGCAATTCAAGAACTGCTGGTATTGCTAATCCTCTATGGCATACGTTTTATTTTTTTGGAGAAAAGAATATTTCACCCTACTTTTTGGGAGCTTGGGGGTCTCTGTTGATATATCAATCAGTAACTGCTTTAGCACACATGAACCTTAAGTTGTTTCCTATTCATCTCTGGAACCAATAAACTGACAATAGACATTTGTAGATTTGCCTTGGATAATAATATTTTTTGTAATGGATAATGTATGGGTGTGTTTTACTTGTTTGTTTGTTTTTTTGTTTTTCTTTAACAGTATTAGAAGCAAGCAGATGGATGGATGGATGGATTGATGGATGGACAGAGAATATATCTGTCAACCTCTTTTTGGAAATTTTCAGCATTTATAAATGTAAATTTTCTAAAGTAAACCTCCAAATTCATCTTTTTAATAAAGAAACTCTTAAATCCTATTTTTTTCTTGTATAAAGAATTTACAATTTTCCTAATCTATTTCCCGGGCAACCCTGGATGCGCAGTCCTGCTACCAGGCATCTTCTGGACCTGACAAAAACCATCTTTTATGCTGAAACAGTGATCCTACTCATTGCTTTTTTTATTGACTATCTTAAACCTGATTCTTTAACATTACACACATTAAAGCTGCTTTACATTCCTTCAACCTCTTGTACTGAATTTTCTCTCTTCTTTTGTACATTCTCTATGGTAGACAACATGAACTTACACATTTGGAATGTGGAAATATTATTCTACAGCTGTTTTGATAAATTGCCTTTCAAATACCACCCATTCCAGGGAACTGTGTGCATTTTTTTATTGCAATAGTTATTTTCTTTATTGCAATAGTTGTTTGCACAGCCTATTGCATCAGAATAAGAATCAGAATACTTTAATCCCAGAAGAAATTATGTGGTCACAGTTGCTCCAGGATGATAAGAACAGTAATTAACAAGTTTAAATACCAATATTAAATAATACAATATATTACAAAATTACAAAATATTACAAATGGCTCTAATAATACAAATAACTAATATATAAATATCCCAATATATTACACACACACACACAAAAAAAAACATGCATCCAACATTCCTGATTTTGTCCAGACATGCTAGTTGAAATGGGGTAGCAGACATGTTTGCAAAAAATTGATGGATAAACCAGATTATTTGGAAATTATTCTTAATAGCTGAAATTATACACTAAAAAAGACAGTCAGTTTAGGGTTTATTTAAAGTTCAAAATCAGTTTTATTGTCAAAAACCATATGTACAGGTCATACACAGGAATTTAAAATTGCAGTGCTCCCTCGACCCTGTGTTACACTAAACAAACAAAAACATCTTATATACACAACATAAAAAAGTGTGAGTCCAACACAATCCATTTGTTTGTAAGCAAGAGTTCGTGTGCGTGTGGGGTGGGGAATCAGTGAGAGGCGATAGTGAAGGTTCAGGGTTTTGTATGTCTGGGGGGGGGGTTCAGGGGGAGAAGGTGAATGAAGGTCCAAAGTTCGTGTGTGTGAGAGTCTGGAGGGACAGAGAGCAGGGAGAGAGTTCAGCATCCTGACAGCCTGATGGGCGAAGCTGTCTCTCAGTCTGCTGGTTCTAGCCCAGAGGCTCTTCAGTCTCCTTCCCGATGGAAGCAAACTGAAGAAGCTGTTGGATGGATGAGTGGAATCACCTGTAATGCAGAGGGCTTTTCGGGTGAGGTGGGTGCAATAGATGTCCTGGAGGGAGGGGAGAGAGGCACCCACGATCCTCTCCGCTGCTCTCACTACTCGATGTAGCTTTTTCCAGCAGGACACGTTGCAGGAGCCATACCACACAGTGATGCAACTGGTGAGGATACTCTCAACAGTGCCTCTGTAGAAGGTGCACATGATGGGGGCTGGGGCTCTTGCTCTCCTCAGTTTGTGGAGGAAGTAGAGTCGCTGTTGGGCTTTGCTGACCAGTGATGCCATATTCTTTGACCAGGAGAGATCTTCTGAGATGTGCACACCCAGGAACTTGGTGCTGCTTACCCTCTCCACAGCCGCACCATTGATGGTTAGTGGAGCATGCAGGGTGTGAGCTCTCCTGAAGTCTATGATGATCTCCTTAGTCTTTATTATATATAAATATATATAAATATATGAAGTATGCTTACACATTCATTTGCTTGTTTTTTTTAACAATTTCTGTAATTTCTTCTTCTTCTTCTTCATAGACAATGGCAGGAAATCCCAAATGTTTGGGACCAAAGAACCAAAAGAAAAGACAAACATGTTTTAAAAGTTTATCACACCAAATTGTTAACAATTTGGTACAGAATGGGCCCCAGGTCTGCATGGCTGCATTTTTGAGTCCCAATTAAGCTGTATGTCATTATTTGATCTTTTCAATTGTGCTACATTCTTTTTTTTGATTGGTTAATTTCCTGACCACAACAGACTACCTATTGAAATATGTTTGTGAACTTATATTAACAAACCAGAGCTGCCAACACATTTTATTAGGCCTAATGTGAATATTAAAGGAGACGATGGAGAGAGCAAACAACAACACCCAAGTGTTGTGCAACCATTTGTCCAAACCCAAGTTCTTCTTCTCCTGTACCATAGCAATCAGTTTTTCTCTTCATAGCCACTAAAATCATTGGTGTCACCTGATTCCTGACCCTCACTCACAATCACAAACGACTCAGGTCGACCACTCCAGCAGTTTACCTCGCTTTAGACCATAGGCATAGACCACCTATGTGCAAATAGCTCTGTTTTAGCTGGAGCTTTGTTCCAGCATGTGGTGTGTAGAGTATTTTTCATCATTTGTAAACAGAATAGAATAGACTTGCTGAATACTGAATATTCAATGTTTATTCATTAAGGCATATAAAACCTTAATGGAACTTTGGCTTGGCTCCCATGTACACTCCACTTGTTGCAAATACTCAGAACTGCACATAAAATGAAGTCAAAAAGTCTGAGTGCAGTACCAAGAGCACATTTATTCCATCACTCATTTTCAAATGCTGTATCTTAAGATGTTTTGCTTTAAGCAAAACAGGAAAAAAGGTACAAATATGCATTTGTTTGTTTTTATTTGAAATACCCCTGTGGAGCTGCTTAGACAGCGACAAGTCGACACACTTGTGTCAGGTTGAGATGAAGGAGAAAGAGAAGCAGAAGATTTAAGGATTCTGTGGATTATCATACTAATTGTGAAACTCCAGGTCAACAAGTTGGATGAATTTGCAACCTACACAAGGCATCAGGGAGACTGAAAATGCAGCTTATTTTTATGATCACATTGCTTAAAAGGAATATGCCAGACTGCTGTTAAAAAAGCCAATATATAAAGAAGAATTTGATTTTTTGTATAGGAATGTGTGCATTGATAATGGCAATTTAAAAATTATGTATGCGTAGAAGAATTGTTATATAATTATTCACTTATCAAGAGAAAATATTGTTTTTTTAAATGAATAACAAAAATGCACCTTCATCACTCATTCATAGAATCATTCATTCATTGCTGTTTTTTATTTATTTATGCTGTTTCACATTAGTAAGTATTTCTTCTTTTTGCTTCATGTGCTCTGGCTGCTGGACTGGGAGTCAGGACACTCTGGGTTCTTCACTACCTTTACATTAGCATGCTGTCTGTGCAAATGCTTGCAAAGAGCTGATGTTGTGTTAGCAGTGTAGTGCAGTTGTTTCTATCCTGACCGTAGTTTACACTTTACCATTATGCATACAGTATCTCAACTCCTAAAAAGGTGCAGACCCCATCACCATTTTCCTCCTCTCTACAAACGAACTGAAATCAGCGGATTGTAATTTCAATTACCTGCCCACCATACACATAATGGCAAAAATTGAACCATAGATGGACAGATATTGACACCGTTTACACATAGAATACAGGCCTAAGCAGACCGTCCCTTACAACATAACAAATAGCAATCAGATTCTTGCAATGAAGAAACTAAATGCATCTGTTTTTGTTTTGTTTTGTTTTGGGTTTTTTTGTTTGTTTTGTTTTTTTCAACAACAACTGATTTGGTTACTAAATGGTTGTGAAATGTCATACAAGTTCTTCACTTCTTCTGGATGTATGCAAACTAGTATTACCAGAGCCTGTCTGTTTTTTGTTTGTTTTTAAAATATAAACAGCACTTTTAAGCTATTGATGTAGACTACATTTAAATTCTATCTCATCTTTCAAACATGGTGAATATAACATGTCAGACTGATTATAAAACCTGTGATGCAAAAGTGTGCTAATTGTTATGACCTGAGTGGATTAGAAAAAAATTCAACGTTGTGCACCCAATTCTTCTTTGTTAAAGTCATTAAGAAGCTGTACAGTCATTCCACCCTGGAAAAAGAACACCTCAAAGAAATCACTAAAAGCCCAAAATTACCATGAAATTCATACCCATGATGAGTGTATGTAAACTTCTGACCACAACTGTACGCATCTTTGAACATTGTATCTGTTTTCCTAGCCTGGGTTGGTCAAATTAGCATTTTAATAGGTTTCAGGTCTTAGAACCTGTGAAAAGTTTTATTGTAAATTAATCAACTTTTTGTTCCTACCTTGGTCCCCGACTCCTTGGTTGCCATCCCTCTTTTTGGCTGCTCTCCACCAAATTACCAAGAACTAGTGTCTTATTCCTCATTTTAATTTGTCATATTACCTTCCATTACATTTGCATGACCCACTGTCTCTCAAGGTTGAGTTCCAGTTGTCCCTGCCAAGACCCTGCCTGTACTGTAAAGCAGAGTTAGAGGCTTAGTGAGGTATCTTCAGGCAGTTCACTTCTTATCAGGATATATCATTATGGTAACCTAGGCTGCACATATAACCTGCTCCCAACTTGCTCTGTAGTACAAGCTCCAAGCTGAAAACTACCACTATTTTCCACAAATGGGAATGTGGTGTTTTGCTTTCCCCAGACATAAGCCAATTAGTTCTATTATTGTCTCATCGGCCCTCTAAACATTTTTTTCCAAAAGCCTTCCATGTCATCTTTAGCAAAAAGCAGATGTGCACCAGTACTCTTTTGGGGAAGCAGTTCTTTCCTGCATAGTATTGTTGCTCAGTTTTCTCACGATTGTTGACACGTGAGCATTAGCCAATGTGAGACAGGCCTTTAGTTGCTTAGGAGCTACAGCGGGTGCCTTCCAGATAAACATCATTCCTTCTTTTTGGAGTGATGTTTGATCGTTCATGGGGACCATAACAATGGTCTTGAATTTCCTTCATGTGTACACCATGCCTGAGTGGAGTGTTCATCAACAATTTTATTAGAGCCCTGTTCCTTAAATAAAGACAGAGTGCCCACTAACACTTGATTGTCACCGGTGCCATTAACTGAAAACACCTGATTCTAATTTAACCAAACTTATTGGTAAACCTGGAGGTTCACTTATTATTTATCTCAAGTAAATGAACAAGTGCAATGGTTTCATTTAATTTGGTTAATCAAGTTTTCACAATCAACTTTTCGGACTTTAAAATCTGATGTTTTAAGTCATTATTCTATTTATTCAGCAGAAATGAATGAAAAGTGAAAAGGCGAAACATTGTATGTCACAAAACAAGATGTTTTTGAGTGCTGGCTTGATGCTTATTCTCACATTAAGCAAATGCACATATAGGCTGATGTAGCAACTACAACTTGTGACATAATACATACAGCAGTTCATGAGAAAAAAGCAAATTAAATATCTTAAACTTAACATGGAAATACTAAGTTATCCCATTTGAGTACAATTGGTTTTTTGATTAATTATGCAACAACGTGCCCTTTTACTTACTGTTTTACAGTAGTCAGTACATATGGTACAGGAGACACACACATACACACACACACATATCTAAATACAAATGCAAATACAAGGGCAAGTAGTAAGAACACAAACCTGATGAGAACTGTATCTACTTACAAGCTATGCTTGGCCACATAAGGGCCAAATAAAATTGAATTAGAAAACCCACACAAAAAAATCCCTGGCTCTTTGAAGATAAATTCTAGTGTTAATGGTTATAGGGATTTATACACAAGCAGCTCCACTCTTAACCCCAGGTGATTTAATTTGCCTGTGCCCTTCAGTACAGGTGAAGTAATTGAGTAAATAGAAGGGCTATGAATATATTTCCATCTTATCTCCACCCGTGAATTCCTTTAGAAAGCTTGCCTCAGCAACTTGCCTTGTCCACAATGAAAACTGTATTGGCAGTGGGTCATGCTGTGTGTGCACATCTCTGCCTGCTTTTCAAGATAAGAGTGATTATGAAGTGAAGGGTGGCATCGAATTTCTGCACCATCTTCTGTTCTCCTCTCTGCTCAAGTCTTTGATGAGACTGCGTGAATTTTCTGAACATTTCAAACAGAAGTGGCATTAAAGCCACTTGCCTAGTCTTCAGAGGCATGGACTCCTTAAGAACTCTAAGTTATCAGGTGCTGAGAAAAAAATAAGTTGTGAGGGTAATACATCTAGCACATCCAACAGACGCATGACCAGACTGACATCTGGAGAACTGAAAGGATAAGCCAACACCTCAAACATGTGCTGTTCTTCAAACCATTCCTGAACAATTCTTGGGGTTTGGCGGGGCACAGTATCCTGCTGAAAGACACCACTGCCATCAGACTACCACTGCCATCAAGGGGTGTACAGTATGTGGTCTGGACAATGTTTGAGTTGGCAGTAGAGGTGACAAAATAACATCCACAGACAATGGGCCCAAGGTTTCACAGCAGAACATTGCCTAGAGCACCAAACTGCATGGGCTGGCTTGCCTTCTTCAAATAATGGCTAAATGACAAACACATGCCTGTCCACATAATGAAAAAGAAAAACATAATCCATCAGACCAGCCCCTCTTCTTCCATTGCTCTATGGTCTAGTTCTGATGTTCGCATGCCCATCATAGGCTCTTTTAGTGAGGGAGCAGAATGCAGTTTTGACACTCTTCTATCATATCCAGCATTAAGGTTTTCAGAACTTTTCAGAACTTTCACAAAGGGCAGACTTTACCTGGCATGCATCAGTGATCCTTGGGCTCCAATGTCCCTGCTGTTGCTTCATCAGTTGACCTTCTTTGGACCACTTTTACAAGGTACTTACCATGAAAAGTGGGAGACCCCCCCCGCCCCCAAGACAACTGGGTCAGAGCATCTGACTTGATCCATGCAAAGTCACAGACATCCTTACATGTGCCAGTTTTTCCTGCTTCCAACAAATCAACTTCAAGGAATGTTTACTTATGTGGCTGATATGTCCCTATTTCCAGAAAATGGTGAAAGAGCTAACCATTAAATACAATTCCAAACCCATTTAATTCTTGGCTATTGCACTGTCACTTAATTTAAATAATTGTGAGAGATATACATCATGAAACATATACTTGATTGTGAACCACTGGATTTTTTCAAAGACTGAATCTTATTTGGCCCCTTATTTAAACAGTGCTGATTAGGCTGAACTGCTTTGTTGTGTTCAATCCTCTCAGTGTATCAGTATGTAACTTTTTAAGGGAGATATTTTTGCTTTGGTTTTTTAATGCCTGAGGGTGAAAACAAACATTCTCTGATTTTTCTTCCCCTTTCTTACTCCTGTCTGTTTTTCCATTTTTATTCTAGATGGGAAATGCCTCCGAAACATTTCTGCTCGTGTCTAAAATATCAAAAGACAATGACTTCCTCATGGGAATTCTCTACACCATTTTTGGTGAGTGATTTATCCCCCAAGGTTAGTCCTTTTAATGTAGACCCAAATTCTTCAGCTCTTTACATTAAACTGCTCTGTCCCCTAGGTGTGCTGTCGGTGCTTGGGAATGGCATCCTGCTGTTCGTGGCCTATAGAAAGAAGTCCTCCTTGAAGCCAGCAGAGTTCTTTGTGGTAAACCTGTCCATCAGTGACCTGAGCATGACCATAACCTTGTTTCCGCTTGCAATACCTTCAGCCTACACACACATGTGAGTGTCAATACAGGTTTTCATCAGTCTTTTTCCTTTCATCTATTCATCTTTTATGTCATCTTCCCATTCTTTATCTTCATGAGAGACAAGGACAGAAGGAACAAGACTGATGAAGAGTGAGGTTAGAGGAGTGGTTTGAAAGGCAAGGCTGTAGCTACCACTGAGAAAAATAGGGTCTTTAACAGCCTAGGCAGGAGTTTACTATATGAATTAGAAAGACAAATTAAGTTTTTGTAATGCAGATACTTTGACTTAATATTATCATTGTTTGATTGTTTGTGGATACAACAGATGAAATACAAAATGAATAAATTTTTAAAAGTATTTCTGATTTCTCTATTGTTATAAAATACTACATACAGAGGTGGAACTTCGGAACCATTTTTACACACATTTTAGAGAAATAAAATTTACAGAAATATACTATCATGCTAGATTTGTAAAAGCCAGTTAATGGACCTTACTCATTAATGGTATGTTTGATATTCTTGCTTAAATCTTTTAGAGAAATGTCTTCAGTGTCTTAAAAAATCAAATTTTTTTAAAAAGCTCCATGTTGATAAAAATGTTGATACTCTGATTTTGAGATTATTTTTGCTTGTAATTCTTACTGTGTGCTCAGAGCATAAAGCTTGGTAAGCAGCAGTAAGTGATTTCTGACTTTTTGGCCTGAGTTTCACCTATGAGGCTTTACAAGGTTGTTGAGCCAAACTGCAGCCTGAGAGGATGACTACAGCTGCTACTCAAGGTTGAAAAAATGCTGAAAAAGACACAAGGAGTGTAACAGGGACCTGTGTAGTGCAGATTCAAAGGCAGCATTCTCAATTTAATTCTGTGTGATGGTTCCAGATGTATGATTTTAAGTAGTATTTGTTCAAAAAACAATACAAATGTCTGCCTTTTAACTCTACTGTTATTGATCTATTGATAGGCAATTTTCCTATTTTTTTATATTTTCTTTTTGCTGTATTGATAAAAATGTTTATACACTGTGGAAAGGATTTATGTCTCCTTTGTTCTAGTACATACTACTCTTGTCTGTCTTCTGTCTCTTCCCATGATTTCCTGCTTGCTGTCTTATTCCCTGAGCATTTGCTGCCAATAGCTGTCATATGCACCATTATTGGGTCAGAGTGCATCACTGCACGCTACAATTGAATATGACCCATGAGACCAGAAAATGTATTAGCGGTCTCATCTGCTGAAATTCACCGAAGGGAATTTACAGACAAACCCTCACTTAATATCAGTCGGTAACACGCGTTCTGTTTTGTTTTTCTCTCCATTCAGGTGGTTGTTTAATAAGACAACCTGTACTGTGTATGCCTTTTGTGGTGTTTTGTTTGGCCTGTGCAGTCTGACCAACCTGACGGTGCTCTCTTGTGTCTGCTGGCTGAAGGTCTGCTGCCCTAACTACGGTAACAACACCAGTTTTTATGCTTTACATTATCATCACAGTGAGACAATACACTATTTTAACAATAAGGAATTTAGTGACCCATATGTAGAAGTTTAAAAGTGACCCAAGCTGAGGTGCTGAAGATAATCAAAGGCATATTGATGTTAAGGAGAAAAGCACACATACTGTAAGCAATAGCAGATCTTCATTTAATCATTCATTTGGCTCTATCAACACAGTGCCTTGCTGGCTACTTTGTGCAGGTATGCATGCATCCACAGGCCTGCTAAAAAGGTGTGCATTTGTCTATGTGTTTACAGTTATTGTGAAACCAATGAAATAGTTGTCTGTTGACTGTTGCTTTAGTGGCATGTGTCATCCCACTGAGTTTGCTTGAAATGTAATTCCATTATCTCTTGTTTTCCATGGTCTACAGAAACTTTTTAGCAAGCTTTCAGACATTTTCCATTTAACATTTTTGTGTTCTGCAACTCATTATGAATCACAACCAAAATTATGCCCACTCACTGCCATGAACTACTTTGCTTCAGCCCTGTATCAAACAGTTTCTGTATGGGAGTTGTTCTCAGGTCATGGTTGGTGTAAGATGCATGTGTCCCTGCCTCTTTCCAGATCCAAGGCAACATCTGTGACAGCTACTCCCGTGTGAATAGTAGTAAATCAGAAGCTGTTGTTCACAGCTATTACAGCTGCCTTTTGCAGAATTTTGCTCAAATATTTTTTAGTGTCACTTCACAATTATCTCACAGGGCTTTATATTATAATTAAAGACCCTACAATATTATAGCAAGGACTCCCAAAATCCAACTATCCTGGCAGGCATTTGGCAGCAGTGGAATGAAGAACTCGTTTTTAACAGGAAGAGACCTCTGGCAGACCCAGGCTCAGAGAGGGAGAGCAATCTGCTGCAGCCATTTGGGGGTATGAGAGGAAAACAGAAAGAAGAGCATAGAGAGACAACAAACACTCCCAACACATTCACATTGTAGTGAATAGTACCTATTTATTAGGTGCAGATAACATTACAAACAAACCCAGAAGGTGTTTTTTGGAGTCCGTGCCTTATACAAAGCAGCAGCATTATTGGATGTTACTGGAAAAAGTCTGCAGTGAGAGGTTAGAGGAGTGGTGGTGAAGAATGCAAGTTTGAGGTTCATATTCCATTTGGATATTTGAGTTTTGATCATTTGAGCTTTATTTGGCTTTGTTTTCACTTGCTGATTTGCCTCATTTGCACTTGCTTTTAATTGTCACTGGTTAGGTTAAGTTACATAGACTACTTGGTTAGACTTATGCAATGAAAACTAGGTTTTGGCACTGAAAACTACTTCACAGCATTAGGGGCAATACTACCATTCTCAGCATTAGTCCTGCATGCTTAGTTGAAGTTAGTTGTTCAAATTGATCCATGAAATTGCCTCAAAACTGTAGTCAGTATGTCTTAGTGGAATGAAAGTCAGTCTTTGTATATTTGAAATTTAGTGTGAAAGCAGTTCAAAACCCATTTTGATTGCCTTACAGTGTTTGTTTAATTTTTGGCCTTCTCTAATTTGGTCTTATACATACAAACAAACCTGGAGGTTTGCACTGAGGTATCATGGCTTCTTTTCTTCTGACACTTCTTAATTTACAAATCAATAAAAGACATGGCAGACAGAAACAATTTGCGATTTTCTTTTTTTGGGGTGGGGGGTGGGGGGTTGCTTCTATAACATGTTGTCTTTTAGACTAATGGAAAGAAAATACCACATTCTCTATTGAACAGTTATGCACCTTATCACGTATTTAGTTAAATGTTACCTTATCGCTGACTGATAAGAGTTTTTCTCATTGTAAGTAGCCAACTTGGAAAGTTTCTTGGTGATATCTGTTAGTTAATCTCTCCCCTTCCTAGGTTAAACTGGTCTTAAATAGATATGTGATGCTGCACCAAAAACCTCTTTGCAATTGCTTTTAGTTGCTTATACCTAAAGGTTGCTGCAATCACCTGTAGTTTGCATGGAAGACACCAACTTGAATGCAAATATTTGCCAAATACTTATCGAGGGGTAGAGAAACTGTGAAAAGTGTGATGCAAACCGTAAACAGAGATTGTTCACCTTCATAGTAAAAGTTGTGCTTTTTGAAACATGTTGGTTACAGCAAATATTTGCAGACAAGTCAGTGTCTTCCATCCCAACTATGGGTGACTGTGGCAAACTGCTAGTGACCAAAGCAATAACAAGGAGATCTTGTTTGGTATTGCTTACAATTCTCCCATAGGGTCTTGCCTTAACACAAATGTTTTTTTGTGGCAATATGCTCATCGTTGTGGCACAATAATACAATTTAAGACAAACTTTTTAACTACCATTGATGTAATAAATGCTTTTTAAGCACCTATAAAGCACTATGGTAGATGTATACAGGTGCATTAAGGCCACATTAAGAAAAATTATAAGAATTTTTTTTCAAATATTTTTGAGAATGAAGTAGAAAAAGTATTTCAAGAATAAAACTGAATTTATCAACAATGTGGTAATAAGTGTTAGGACTATGCAAAGTGAAATTATTACTGACACTTTGACTTTTCTCAAAAATGTCAGTTTTAATCTTAAAATGTCAAACGAAAAAACAAGAAGCTCAAGAGTCCAAACACAAGGCAAAAACAGTTCATCCAACTGACCAGGCCTCGGAGACAACCAAAAGGCCGGCTGGGCGGTCAGCAGGGGAGACGGAGCAATTTTGGAGGCCGGCCAGGAGGCCAGCAGCAAAGACGAGACAGTTCAGGAGGCCTGCCGCAGGGCCAGCGGCGGAGACAAAACAGTTCAGGAGGCCTGCCGCGGCACCAGTGGCGGAGACAAAACAGTTCAGGAGGCCTTCCGCGGGGCCAGCGGCGGAGACAAAACAGTTCAGGTGGCCGGCCATGGGACCAGCGAAGGAGGCAAAACAGTTCGGCTGGCTTGCCGCGGGGCCAGACAACCATAAGGAGCACCAAAGTCTGAAACAGTCCTGGGAGCTGGCCACGGGGCCAGCGATGAAAGCGAGACGGTCCTGGAGGCTGGCCGTGGAACCGGTGGCGACATTGAGGATTCCTGGGTGGCCTGGCAGAAAACCCAGTGTGGCGGTGACGACCCTCGGGTGGCCTGGCAGGAGGCCGACCGCGGTGGCGGTGGTGACTCTTGGGTGGTCCACCAAGATTTAGATCAGGCGGAGTAGGACCTGGGCCAGCAGGTGCGGAGACCCCTGGCGGAGCAGGCTCGGGTGCGAAGACCTCGGGCGGAGCAGACTCCTCAGGGCCTGGCGGAGCAGGCTCGGGTGCGAAGACCTCTGGCGGAGCAGACTCCTCAGGGCCTGGTGGAGCGGAGCCCTCGGGGCCAGCAGGTACGGAGACCTCTGGTGAAGCAGGATCAGGATCAGGACCAGCAGGTGCGGAGACCGCTGGCAGAGCAGTATCTGCCGGCTGGGGCTGCGCAGGGCGCACAGCAGGCTCGGAGAGCACAGAGAAACTTGGGAGCTCGGGGAGCACAGAGAAACTTGGGAGCTCGGGGAGCACAGAAAACCTGAAGGGCTTGGGGAACCTGGGAGGCTGTGGCCACAGGAGGGTCGCAGC
>VUQS01034653.1:0-14604 GCA_015108495.1 Heterochromis multidens | reverse complement strand
TAGTCCCTGCTGTGGAACTCTGCAACTCCTTCCGGGTTACCTTTGGTCTCTGTGCTGCCTCTCTGATTAATGCCCTCCTTGCCTGAGCTGTGAGTTTTGGTGGGCGGCCCCCTCTTGGCAGGTTTGTTGTGGTACCATGTTCTTTCCATTTGGAGATGATGGATTTGATGGTGCTCTGGGGGATCTTCAGCGACTTGGATAGTTTTTTATAACCCAACCCTGACTTGTACTTCTCAACAACTTTGTCCCTGACTTGTTTGGAGAGCTCCTTGGTCTTCATGGTGTGATGCCTCTTGCTTAGTGGTGTTGCAAACTCTGGGGCCTTTCAGCAAAGGTCTGTTTATACTGACAGGTCATGTGACACTTTGATTGCACACAGGTGAACTTCATTTTACTTTTTATGTGTGTTTTGACAGAAATTGGTTGCACCAGGACTTTTTTGGGGCTTCATGGCAAAGGGGCTGAATACTTATTCACATGCCAATCTTCAGATTGTAATTTATTAAAAATTCATTTTTCTATATTTAGATACAGTCTTCACGAAAGTCGCCTTTCACTGTTTTTATCAATGGCACATTGACTATGATGTGCAAACATTATTTTGCCTTAAAAGAAATAATGAAAAACAAGAGCCACATGTGCACAGATTCTACTAACAGCTCAGATTTCCAGATGGATGCATAAAAAGGAAGTATTCCCACACTGCTGCTGTAGGTTACCAGTAAGTGAGTAAAGAGCCCCAGACAGGATAAGAAATGACATTACTGAAAACACAGCACAAACATGTAGCAATACACTACAAGAGCTAACATTACTTTTCCTGTTTATTTACAGCCCACTAGCATGACTGTAAGCCAAGTTTCAACAACAAACACAACTGAAAGTGACACTGGTGACAGAACAGATTAAATGTGAAACCAGTCACATCCAAATTAACATGGACCTACAGCAAATAAAACACAGCACTGTGGCAAAATAAACTTGCATTTTCTGCTACCCGTTTATGCAGTTTTTACTTGCATAGATGAATGAGCAGCAAGCTCTCCACTTTTAGTCATTTTGATTATCACCTGGAAGAACACATAGACACCCTTAAGGCAAAGTTTGCTTTGCTGCTATGAACAGTAAATATAAACTGTTCAAAACTGTGATATTCTACACAGACAGAAAGAGAGGGAAGAGTAGGTATGTAACTAATTGTAATGGTAACCTCAAGTTTAACTGATCAGTCTACAGTTAAGATTTGTCATTTCACATTCTGTTTCTTTTCCTTCTAGAGATATAGGCTATTCTATTATTAAAACTATCGTGTTGATTAACGAGCCTGTGCATACTGGTGGATTAACCATTACAGAAACATAAAAAATTATTTTAGTAATTATTAATACTGTTAATTTAGGGCAGTTGTGGCATAAACCTTACATTGGGCGATGCTCTCAAATTTGTTAAGCGCTATAACAGTCATTATCAACGTCAGTATCACTATCTTTAAGGTTATCCTTTATCTGTCTGTCTGTCTACAATCTCCATGACAACCAGCCCGTACTTCCTTTAAATTCACCTGTACCTGCCCTGTGACAGTGCAGTCCTGCAGTCAGAAAGAATATATCTCAGGTTCGGATTAGAAGAGTGACAAAACTGGCAGGGTTCATCTGAGCCATTCCAGACGTGGAGACTGCAAGAACTGGGGAGAGTGTCGTAAGTGAGAAAACTTATTCTTGCTTGGGGCATCTTCCACATGTCGACCCAGGTAATGGTCCTGTTGGTGATGGCCTCCCAGGTGTACCACTTACCTTGCTGTTGTTGGCTCACAGCCATAACTATGTACTTTCCCCTATCCGTTTTGGCTACTTCAGAGATGACAGTGTCTTTCCTCTCCTTTTTTGGACCATCACTTTGGCACTGCACCTGATCCTAGGTTGGCTCTATTGGATTGTGTGAGGCAAACAATTTCCTGGCGTTTCAGGCAATTTATGACCTAATCTACTGCTTGACTTGCGTCCTGTACAGGCTTCGAGATTGGCAGCTTGAATAGCTGGGTCTGGTCAGTCTCGACTTGAAAGGGAGCCTCACCTTCTCCTTTTTGTAGCCCCGACTGATCAACTGAAGTGGAAGCTGCAGCATGTTACTGCCAAAGAGAGCTGCGGTGGAGAGGCATCGAGGCAGGCCAAGCCACTTTCACATATATTTGCTGGCCTTTGCCTCCAGTTTCAGGACTGTTGACAAGGTGACAAAATAAACTGGTAACACCAGACTTTGAATTTCCCTGGCAGGAAGAATCGGTCAATCTTGTGCAGGCCATCCAGAAGTTGAGTTGTTATGCCTGAGGCCATGTGCTTGTCGGAGATATCGGCCGTGTATAGCCTGCCAAGTCTTCTCACGGGTTCTTCTACCAAGAGAGGGATTCTTTCACCACCAACAGTAAAGACAATGTTATTGCTCCCGGCCCCTTTCTGAACTGAAAGGCTATGAGAATTGGTGGGCTTAATTTTCATACACACCCATGCTAACAGCTCCTCCAGCATTTTGAGGAGTCTTACTGTGCAGGCTGTGGTTTGGAGAAGGGTGGTGACATTGTCCATGCAAGCCTCAGGAGTCTTTGACCTGTCTGAGATCTGACTCCTCTGACCATCTGTCTTCTGCCTATTAGGATGATCTCAAATATAAATTTTTTTTTTTTCACATTTAAAACTCAAATACTAATAATTAAAGTCACTGGTCAGTATCATCATCACAGAAACTCATTGAATCTTTATTGAAACATGATTTATCATTCACCTTTTGAACATACTGAGATGCTTCAAGCACCCATGAATCATGCTTTGGGATTAAATGGGTTAATTGCCTCCCTGGGAAGAGTGCAGCTGTGAATAAATATCCAATAATTGAGTCATTTTTTTAATTCCAACTCTCTTCGAAGTCCAGCAGTGTTGATGGGAAAATTATATTTGACCAGAAAAGACAAACTGACAGAGTAAGAATGACACAGGCCTCCAATTAAACCGGATCATAATCTCATAAGCCTACACTATCACCAAGATACATACATTATTGAGATTGGAATGTGTTAAGTCTTCCTTGCGTTCATAAAGTGAATAGAAATTTGCCTTATCACCAAGCGCGCTGTAACCTTGAATGGTTAATAAGTAGATTTGTTTTGCCTACAATGAAAAATCTCAGATTGCCCATCTACCTTTATATACTAACACTGTTCTCATTTTTATTGCACGGTGGTTATTAAAGGGTTAGAAAAACTAGAGCTTTGAAAATTGAAGGATGTTATATAATTGCATAGCCTCACGTCTACACTTTTAGGCCAATCTCCACCACAAACAACCACAAAACAGAAAAAAGGTTTTTATTAAATAAGACACACACAGCAAGTAACAACCAAGGTTTTTGCATCATCAAAAGAACTCAGTATCGCTCTAAACTGTAATGAATTCATCATTTTCCACAGACCCTCAGGCATTAGGTGCTCCTGCCTAAGGCTAAAGAGATGCTTTTGTTCATTTGGGGATTTTAGTTTGTTATGCATACCTGAAATTTGCTGTTTGCAAATAGAAAATATGTTTATTTTATTTAATATTTACCAGAAATCCCCTAAAAAGAGAGAGAAATGGTTAGCATAATTTTGGTAAGTGTAACTACGGCCTGGAGGGCCTGCAATTCAATGTTGGAATGGCAGGCAAAAAGAGGTTGCTCAGGGCAGACAGTGATGGATGGGGAGTGTCTGGAGCCATCGGCTTAGTGTTAAGCATACGCTGCATTTCTCTCACTCGTCCTGCTGCCCTTTAAGGAGCATCAGCAGACGCTCCATAACTCAGTGGCATATTGGAGGGGAGGAAGGTGGGACACACAGCGCTGGTCAGCCCTGATAAAGGTCTGTGTCCTTGAGAGGTGACTAAAGAGTAAACAGCATGAGATAATCCCTGTCTTTGTCATCTGGACATGGGAATATTTGTACATATAGGTGTGTGTCTGGATGTGTTTGCAGGGTGACAGTTACAATTAGGGCTAGAGGGGCTGTGTTTAGATGTAGTCCAGGTAGATCTGATCAGGGTCAGCTAAAAATGTTATACTTTATCAATCCAATGTAACACAGCAGGTTTGGTAACTAGATTTAATGTGTATTTAGGTAGACAGTGCCTTATATTTGAGTTTATTTTGCAATGAAACTATACTGTTACAGCAATACAAATGTAAAGATGTGTTTTCTATCAATGGCACTGACATTGGGAATTCACTAATATGTTGATACAGAACGTTAGGTAATATTTTGACTGACAAGAAAAAAATATCCCATAGAAATGACTGCATCCAACCGTTTTCTTAACCACTGTAGCTCAGGTCAGGTCACCAGTCCATCACAGGGCAAGCCCAGAGAGATAAACAATTTTCGTACTAACAACTGGACCACAGCACTGCCTGAAGTAACTTCTGGTCATGTTTAGTAATTCAGATATTCCTTTTGAGATAGGTTCTGCTCTGGTTTAATGCAGAAAAAGTCTGGCATGACTTAAAGCCTGAAGCATTTATTTAGAGAATTACATTTTAATCCAAACACTCTTTTTGTAACTTAAGCCAAATTGCTGTTGCTCCCTAAATCTAACCACAGACAATGCAAACCACTGTCGTTGCTGCAACTGTGATGCAGAATGTAAATGTAGTTTATTATTACTGGTAAATGGACTCTACTTATGTAGCGCTTTTCTACTCAATTTGAGCACTCACAAGTGCTCACACAACACAAGTGCTTTCTTATTACAAGCCTCATTCTCCCATTCAGACACACATTTCTACAAGCAATTTTTTCTATGCCTAAGAGCGTTGTCTTACATTCATACACACACTCATAATCTGGTGGGTGCATGGGGGCAACTCAGGGTTCAGTATCATGTCCGAGGATACTTTGACATGCAGACTAGGGGAACCAGGGATCAAACCACTGACCTTCCAATTAGTGGACCCACTCTACTTCCTGACCAGCCACAGCTGCCCCATTGTTCTTATTCTTATTCTTATTTTTATTCTTATTCTTATTTTTTTTATTTATTTATTTTTTTAAATTCAACAGCACCTGACCTTACTTTTGAACAAGACCTGCCTCTCTTGTCCTCTCTCTTTCTGTGCTTTCAGGTCTGCCATGCAAGCTAAGGCTGCATATCTGGTCCTGCACACAGGACCAAGTGTTCTTGGCCACTGAGCTTTCTGCAATAGTGTTGTGGTTGTGGCATTATTGACTTTTTTCTTTTATGTGCTGTGGCTCCTTAAGCTAAATTTTGACCTGTGTTCTTAATTTAATAAAATGATAAGTCTGCCTTTAACAATAAAGATGCTGGTTAGGGTTTCCCTGCCCTTTATTTCCATCCATTCATCTGCTTGTCCAGTTCAGGGTTACAGGGGGGCTGGTGCCTACCCCAGCTGTCATAGGCTAGCACATAGAGACATACAACCATCCATGCTCACACTCACACCACTGGACAATTTAGAATCACAGATCAGCCTAACATGCATGTCTTTGGACTGTGAGAGGAAGCTGGAGTTGGTTGGTTTGTTTGCTTTGTTGTTTGATTGGACCCATGTTTTGGTAACCAGCTGGTTATGTTTCTTTCTGTTCTGCCCCCTAAGTAAAAGGTGTAAGACGTAAGGTTGTAATAATATAAATTGGAGATTTTCTGTAATGCCATAATGTCACTGAGTACACTCTTTGAAGTTTAGTGCAGAGCAGTAAAGAGAAAAAGTGAAAGTGTCTGAATGGCCAGTGGGGACCAGCTGAACCTGGGGGTAATCGTCCAAGGAATGTTTCATCAACTTGTACGCTCCCTACCTCAGCAGATTTGCATCCCCTCCTGTTCACCTCATCTTTCCAACTTTCCCTCACTCCATCATTTGACGAATGACCCTGAACAGCTGTCAGGGTAGCGACATTTAATGGCTGCTGCAATCACAGTGACTTGTCTGCAGTAAACAGACCCCTTCGCGCTTCTCTGTCATATGGACAATAATAACACAAAAACTAGCAGGGAATCTCTCAGTCACTGAGACACCTACTTATGCAATCAAGTGGGTGACATATCTTTAAATGAAAAAACACCCTTGTGATGTCACCAATTTTATTAACAATTTCTTCATCTGAATGTGTTAATGCAATAATAGCATATCATAGTCAGGGTAAGGCAGGCAAATGAAATGGTGTGAACAGGGAAGGGGGGGATGTGCAGAAGTTAAAATATCAAGCTATAGTTAACGGCAATGGCACAGTCATATTGTTGTTACACAGTCCTTCAAAATTTTTAGTATATACTGAGAGAAGAGTCATAGACACATCAGAAAAGGAGGAAAAAGGTGCATGTGTTTTTTTTTTCTTTTTTTCACTTATACCGATGCCAGTGAAAGCCGCTGGGCTGAACAAAAAGCTTGTTTCTCAAGCTGCTGCTCGGCATTAAGCAAGCATAAATTTGAGAAGGATACAAATTCATCTCATTTGATTCTGTTTCCATCCTAAACTTGAGGGAAACAACAATATTGTTACTCAGACTGATGAGCAGTGCCAGAAGTGGTTTCAAGCAATAATTGAGCTTTGATTTCTGAGTGTTTACCTCCTTCATGTTCAGCTAAAATATACCTACAATTCTGAGGATCTTACATAAAAATGAAAGCACTGCTAATATATTTACTGTTCTGTTCAAATGTATATTTTGTTTTTGCAAGAAACAACACATACTGATCAATGCACACCTTGCAGTTTATGATGATATCATGACAGCACATATTGATCATATTGAGGCCTCAAGGCTTTCTGCAAAGCTAATAAATAATTTTTTATTTCAGTACTATTTTATTACCATCTGCTGTATTTCGCTTTAATGGAGTCTTCTTTGACTCTAAATAATAGCACATGACATTATGAGGCACCATCATATTAACAGCTGCTTTTGTGAATTTGTAACATTGTAACTATCTGAATTATATCCATGAATAGTGCAACTCTATTCATGTGTTTATCTGTTATTGAGAATACAATATCACAGACCCTTTTATCTTATGATTCTTAAATTACAATACATATTTGCACATTTTGGCTGCTAATGAAATAGTATGTCTTGTGGTAGGAAAGGATTTTCATTCATTAAAGATTACTGCTGTGCTTCTTTATATCTTACAGTGTTTAAATGTCGCTCAATAGCTTTATATGTTTAGCTTTCTTTGTTTATTTTGGCCCACAAGATAATTTTTTAATAATCTAGACAAAGCCTTCATGGCAAAGAGCATAGCAATGGCCATATGTATTAAGGTCTTTTTTCACTTCAGCCACATATTCTGTTTTTATTAACAAATGATTTCTTGCCTCATTTTTGTTACACTTTGGATTATCCAGTCTGTGACGAGTCCAAAGCATTTTGACATCAAGAGGTGCTGGGTTCAAATCCAGGCTGGAGCCTTTCTGTGTGGAGTTTGCATGTTCTCCCTGTGCTTGCGTGGGTTTTTTCCGGGCACACCAGCTTCCACCCACACTCCAAAAACAAGCATGGGTTAGGTGAATTGGTGATTCTAAACTGGCCATAGGTGTGAATGGTAGAGGGTATGGTTGCCTTTCTCTGTGTGTCAGCCCTGTGACAGACTGGAGACCTGTCCAGGATGTAACCTGCTTCTCACCCTGTGACAGCTGGGATAGACTCTAGACTCCCACAACCCTGAATTGGATAAGCAGAAGAAAATGGATAGATGGATTTTCTTGATGTCAAAGTTTGGGTTCCTTTTCACATTTTTGAACTACAAAGTCACTTGGCAAAGAGATATACCTGACAACATAATATCCCAACTTGTCGACTTTCACTACATGAATGACATTAACAGGAAGTAGAGGTCAGGAACTAACTGCTGCCCCCAAAACAGTTTAAGGTTATAATTTGCTGTACTATGTTGTGGAACCACATTGTGGAAGCTGTCATACAATACAAGACAAGGTAAGAAACTGAAATGATAGTCTTTTTGTAAAGACATTTTCTAGACATTTTCTGATGGCGGTAACAGCCTGGTGTATTTTGGCAAGGGAGTGTTGACTCTCTGCCTCCTTTGCACTTTACTCAGGCAGCCACTCACCTAAACCAAATGGAGTATCCAGTAGTGAAAATGTGGCTGATGCAAACTCCTTCTGTGTGCTACATGTGAGAAAGGACAACTTCTTACAGTGTCCCAAGCTGATTCTCCCAGCAAGGTCAAGAATTCATGTGTGATACAAGCTTATGATAACACCACACTTCATAAAATGGTCAGAGTTTGGTCTGAGCATCTATTGTCAGTCCCCATGGTCAAGTTATTCTTGTGCTGATATTATGCAGTCTGAACCTGGCATTAGTTTTCTGCATCTCAAGTGATGCTTTCCTGACTATTTGTTGAGAAAGCACTTTTCCTACTTCACTGAATACCAACAATAGAAAGTGAAGTGTATTTGGTCAAGCAATCATGTGAACATCTTCGGTATACAATGTCCTGGAGTCAGTGTGAGCATGCATGGTAAACAGATACTTGTGTCAGCTGGTCATTAAGCCACAGGTTCAATGATGTGCATCTGCACAGTGTGATGAATTGAGCAGTGAGATCTGTCTGCAAATGTTTGTCCCATAGTGACGGCTCATTGCTCAGTGGAGATGTGGAGTGTGGATGAGCACGAATGGCACCATCTGAGGATAACAGGCCTCATGGGCAGAGGGGGTATGTGGGACCCTGTTTAGGGTACATCTGGACAACTGGCTGTCCTCTTCTGTAAGAGCCAGAGTCAGCTGAAAGTCCAGCTGTCACTTCTGTTGCAGTGAAGCCTGCTTTCTCCCCTTTAAATTCTAACTTCTGATCAAACTATTTGAGGTATTTCAACTTTAAACTCCCCATCTAGTCGTGACCTGGTAGTAGAGTGGTCACAATCCATGATACCACATGGTCACAAATGCCCTGCACAGCAAGTCCTAGATTTGTTTCTGCTTGGCTAGACAATTAGCTGTGTGTCATTATCCTGTGTCTTCACTGGAACTGTCAAAGGTAGAAATACAAAAAATAGGTTTAAAAAAGGACAGTGTGTACTTTCTGTATTTTCCTAAGCCTTATCCATCTAGCTGAAGGCACTTCAGTCATTCTAACTAAAATTCTGTCTGCGTCTGCCTGTGTTTTAACTTGATTTGAGAAATATTCCAGTATAATTTTAATATATCTCTTCTATAAATGAAACTGAAAAATACTGTAACTGCCCTTTAGCATGACATGTGGAAGCCGTGTGTCTGGAAAATTCACTGACCCACTCTGACTCATTTTCTATGGACTAAGTGTTCATTATTAATATGCTTTAATCTCTGTTTAAAGATATAATATATTTTCTCATCAGTTCTGGTTGAGTTTTGGTCAGATTGTGGCACAAATGCAACTCAGTGAAAGTTAAGAAAAAATCTTGATGGGAAGGAATTAAATTAAACAAGTGTTTCCTCACATGATTGCTTTATATTCGTACTAACAGCCTAATGAAAAATCCAAATAAGAGAAAATTACTTATTGTATATCCTAGCTGTTTCCTGACTCAAGGGTCTATTTTTAATGTATTTGTACTAGCTTCTCACAGATACTTCTCATTTTCTTCTGTCAAAATGGTTCGAATAAACAAGCCGAAGTTAATAAAATGAAATTGTCTTTGAATATTTAGAAGTGGCTGCATTAGAGATATTGCTGCAGCTGCTGCTGTATGTGTGTCACAACAAAATGTATCTGGAGGCCATGTAGGTTGGTGAGAATTAATTCTGAAACGTTCCACATTACAGAGTGATGACTTTATTTTGACCAAATAAAATCCAACGTGGAAGGAAGAATTTAATAACTTTTTATTGTATTTACTTTTTTATTTTTCACCTTTCCTATGAAATAAATATCCACCACAGATTTAACCTTCATTTAAAGATGGGCAAAAAAGCTTTCTTGTAATCTAATGAAACACAGATTTGTTTCTTTGTTTTTTTATTTAACCTGAGAAAAAGAAAGAAAAAAATCTTTGGTGACAATCTGCGTGGTATTATTAAGACCAGTTACATATTTAGAAGGCAATAAAACAGAAATTCTAACTTCACAGTTCACAGTACCTTTCCCTTTTAAAGCCTTCATGCACTGACACCACCTTAGGCCCAGAATTCCAATTAATGAATCCACACTTTCTGCTGTCTCTCTAATGAGGGGGCGTTCAGGGACTAAGATGTTGGTCCTGTGACCCTCCTCTGATCTCTACATGTGACAAAATAATGCTTTACCTATAGGACATTATACCTTTAGGGAGGGGCAAATGTAAATGATGACAGTACACACTCCCCCCGTTTGTCTGTCCCATCTTGTTCCCCATAATTTTTCATCAGTCATCACTGGAGTGGTGAAGGAGCAGATCACCAAAACTGCATCAACACTGTGTAAAAGCTCAGTGGTTCACATACAAATTGAATAGAATTTAAAAGTTACAGTATATTAAATGCCAAATATATACGTTCAAGCAGAAAAATTAGCAAGCTATTTTTTAAATATTGTAATATTACTTGGTTTCTGTTCTCATTTCGTATACACTGAACTTACTGAGATGTGTTTGTTGGCTTTTCCGTCAGTAAGTGATTATAGTATAGTGGATATCTACAACACAGTTGTTTTTTTATTTGGATTTTACAGAATATCCCGGCAGTTTGGAGTTGGGGTCGTAAAGTGGTTTACAGTGAAACAGAGTGTTTTTTCTAACCAGTGATCTTTTTAAATGATTGCACTAAAAAACAACTGTGATTTGTTTATATGCGTTTGCCAAAATCAAATTAATTGAATTTTGAGCATTCAATAACCACCCTTAGTTTTGAAAAGTGGGAAAGTGGCTGCAAAAGCACACATCAGGATTGAGGACAGCAGCTGTCTTGAGTTTAAATTCATGATAGTTAAAAACATCTACTTATTCTTGTTCTCATTGTTCTTTACTGCAGTCTGATGTGTATCTGATAACTATTTACATGTTTGGTGCTCCATGCAATCATTATTATGTGGTAAAGTGCAGAACATTGCTGCCGTGTCTACTCAATTTTTATTAATTTACATTTTTTGTTATTGCGTCCTTTAAACAACATATTTGGCCCTAGCTACTGCTGCTACACATTTGTGCCTGCAGACAGTTACAACAGTGGGATATATATATGTCGCTTGCTACCTACAGGATGCCACATCATCATGACTCTTTGACATATTCACTGTTGCTGTAGTATACAAAAAGAACAATGTCTTCCAGAAGCTTTCCAAAACAAATCAATTACCAACACTTGTCTTTTAGTCAAGCCACAAATAAAGACAGAAAGTTGTCCCCTGGATGTCCCTGTAGTTGTTGTAGAGAAATGCACTGAATTGTAGATTCACTGTTCTTGCTAGAGCCAATGTTTTTGCAACACTTTCTCTCTCCCAACTCATGTACTGATGTTTAGTCACAAACACCTTCTCACCATTATTTTCGTGCAAGGGAGCCCCCCTTAGTTTAATTTTCTGAGAACTCTCTTGAGTATAATTTTACCAAGAACAGAAATCTTGAAAAACAAAAACAAAAAATCCACATTTGGAGGCTGGTGAGAAGGTGAAAATCACAATCACGTGACCTTCAACCTCAAAATCTATTGGACAAGTTCCAGTGACTGGAGAGCGAGAACAGGATAACTTTCTACATCTCGACAACAGAAGTACTGTCATCAGGTCATTGTGATCAAGGGTGACAATAGATACTGACCTCATAATTCATTCATTATCTGTCCATCTTGTTATTTAACTACACACATCCAACACTGTCTGGGAAAATTTTTATTTGCACGCTACAGGGGCAAGACTCTTGCTTAGACTTTGTGGTGTAAAGTAAGCCCAGTGAGTATGCAAATTGTCATAGTCATATAGCAGGTGAGATGGGTATTGACCTAGGGAAGAAAGGAAATCAATATCTTGCCATTTCAGGTCTCTTTGGGCTTTTTTTAGTAACTCAGTGCACAGGTGTTAATCACTGAGTCAATTGTTTCATTAATCAAGTGAGAAGCCCCAGAAAGTGGAGATGGGTGTGAAAGCTCTCTCTCTCTCTCACTCTCTCCCTTCCTCCTTCTCCCTCTGTCCTGTCCTCCTCCTGACAAGTAGATAACTATCCCTAAAAGAGAGAGGAGATAGAGGTGACTGTGCTGCACTGAAGCCAAATCTCGCTGGGAGGCTGTCAGGCTGAGTTCCAATACTGAAAAGTATCCTTTTTCCTCAGCTGGCTGTTTGGGGGTGACATGACCAGTTGTGTTCTGACAGTTTCTGTCACTTCCTCAGTCTAGTGCAATCTACATAACAGAACAGTCATGGCTGCATGAGACATTTGATAATCTGTTTTGTGTCTTTTGTGGCTCAGGATATATTGGAAAAACATGTCGAATGGCTCTTGTTTAATCAGTTATGGTAGATTGCTTGGCCAGAATGATTTCCTTATTGTACACATTGAGAAACATTTAGCTGGATAAACAACCAATTAGTTTTTCAGAAATTAAGCTTGTTCAATATGGAGGTATACTATGCATATTTTTGGTGGTTAAATATTAGAATTTGAGATATGCTTTAAATATATATATTTTATACCTTGTTTTATATATAAATATAATCTCCTTCCCACTCCCTTGGGTGGGTGGTACATGTTAGTTCCTCAAGCCTGGGTCATCTTCCAGAGGCCTGGGAGTTTGAGGGTTCTGCGCATTATCTTATCTGTTCCTAAGACTGCACTCTTCTGGAGAGAGACAAAGACAAAGATGTTATGCCTTCCTTCACTTTACTTTCCACATCTGCTCCAGTTGTTCCTTCAGCCCCTGGTACTTCTCAGTTTTCTATGCTGCTGTGGTCTTCTGCTAATTGTCGTCCATAACTACCAGCAGGTGCTTGTCTGTCTGGAAGTTGAAATCCCACAGGACCTTAGCCCTGTTGTTTTTAACCACCTTTAAAGATGTCTCCCATTGGTATTGAGGACTTCTAATCCATATGAAGCACAGATGTTCCTGTACACTATCCCAACTACTTGTTTGTGAGTCTCAGTGTACACTGTCCCAGCTTGCATCTTACATCCTACGCAACCAGCAACTTGGGTCCTGTCAGCCATGGTAGACTCCTACCTCTATTCAAACTACTCTTCAGAACTTCAGTTTACAAATCAGGGGATTGCTGAGTTAAAAAGAGATGAGCTCAAATGGCTTATTTCTAAAAGAAGATGAACTGTGAGCTTTACAATGGGCCAAGGCCCCTTGCAAGATAAATGCAGTTACTCCAGTGGAGTCCAATAATAAAAATCTGAAGTGAAAAATTAGCATAATTGGTCCACTTTAACATATTCCTGCAGGCATCCTTTAGGACATGTAATAATATTCTGCTTTAAAAATGGCTCTGTCTGAAATGCAATTTCCTTTGAAAGAAAACTAAATTAACTTTATTGGCATGTTCCTCACTAAAAATATACAAGTTTAACTACTAAGGACTAACTAAGGAACCAACATACTATAATATAATAAATTTTTATTCATTTTTAAAAATGCATTTTTTGTACAGTCTAGAGACTAGAGGCTTCAAGTTTTACATTTACACGTGTGTCTATATATGAAAAAAAGACAGCTCATAGTAATAGTGTTTCCATAGTGAAACACTTTTTTTTCATACAACATAAAAGTTAAGGTGAGTTGGTGAGGTGCATATTCCAAGGGAGAATTCCAGAAGGAACAGACCAGCTTGATGGAAAATAGGTAAATGACTCTGGTAAGTGAACTGCTCTTTGACCAAACAAGGATGTTAGATCTGAGGGTCTTCACAAGCACAGGCAAGCCATGAAAGAGCCCAATAACCACTCTAAAGGGCAGGCAATCTGGCCGAGACTGGGTCCTGGAGCTGATCCTTAAATACTGACTGTTGATAAGGCTGATGAGCAACAGGTGAGCCAGCCAAAGAGCAGGAACCCAAGACTCCATCTAAAGGTGGGTCCACAGACCTGCCCAACCCAACCTAGACTCTAAGAATGTTAAATGGTGCTTTAATGTTAAAGGACTATGACATACCGTATTTTTCGGACCATAAGGCGCACTTAAAATCCTTTAATTTGATCAAAAATTGACAGTTCGCCTTATAATCCGGTGCGCCTTATGTATTAATTCTGGTTGTGCTTACTGACCTCAAACCGATTTTATGTGGTACACGAGGCTCAAAAATCTGTCAAAATGCTTTAGAATGACTTTGGTAAGCTACGAAGCTGCACCGCTTGATGGATTGTTGGAGCATTACGGGGCTACCGTAGTCAGGGGCCTCGCAGAGTATTACGGTGTGTTTATTAGGACCCCAAAATGGCACCTGTTAAGAGACATGCTTACGAAGCGGATTTCAAACTCAAGGCTATCAGGCACGCAGTAGAACATGGGAACAGAGCAGCTGCGAGAGAATTCAACATTAATGAATCAATGGTGCGGAAGTGGAGGAAGCAAGAAGATGACCTGCGCCAAGTAAAGAAGACCAAACAGAGTTTCCGAGGGAACAAAGCGAGATGGCCACAGTTAGAGGACAAACTAACAG
>VUQS01034650.1:0-15767 GCA_015108495.1 Heterochromis multidens | reverse complement strand
CTTTCTGTCTGCCTTTCTGTCTGCCTGTCTATCTGTCTGCCTTTCTGTCTGTCTGCCTTTCTGTCTGCCTGTCTGCCTTTCTGTCTGTCTGCCTTTCTGTCTGCCTTTCTGTCTGTCTGCCTTTCTGTCTGCCTGAGCTGCCTGAGCCAGAGCTTTTCAGTTACGTTGTAAGTTACGACGTAGATTTCCCACCGAAGCATAAATTGGGCATAAAATGTAACCAGATACCGGCCAGAAATCAATACGTGTCCATTTTTATTTGAATCAAAGACCAACAGTTTTGAATGTGACTGAATTATAGATGCTTTAAAGATAAAAAAAAAACAAAAACATGAAAAACAGTTCCAGTTTTCCCTGAAAAATTTAAATTAAGAAGCAAATTCAATTCAATTCAATTCAATTCAATTCAATTTTATTTATATAGCGCCAAATCACAACAGTCACCTCGAGGCGCTTCATATTGCAAAGTAAAGACAATAATACAGAGAACGTACACAGGAGTGTATTTTTGGAACTTGTAATTTAGGGATTAATATATGAAACATGTTTAACGGTTTTTCTCCTGGGACTGAAGGATTTAACAAGCTGCACAATAAAAACTCTTAAACTGAAACAAAGAACACACCAACTTAAATATGAAGCCTCTTTTTTCTAGTCACTACATTTTAATAAATGAATGGATAAATGAAAGGAAAGTTATATTAAAAAGGTTATATGGTTTTTCCTTACAATATACAGCACTTTGAGAAGACACTGAGCTGAAGTTTCTCTGTTGTTTTACATCTGTTAAAATGCACTAAAGAAAATATCCAAGAACATTATTAAAAGGGCCTTAAAACTTAATAAATTATTATGTAGTCAGTTAAATGTTTGATTTTCTGCTGTTAAAGCGTGTTGGAAATAAGATAAAATAAGCATTTTCATAGTCTGACACGTGTAACAAGAAAAAATACGTTGTTGCTTTTGTGCCGCAGGTTTCTGATCAGTCGGAGTTTGACCTTTTCTTCAAGGTTTGGCAAACACAGATGTGTGCAGTGACAGGATGGACACTCACAGTGTGAATAAAAGTCACTGTTCAGCCACCAAATCCGAGAACACCCACAGATACAAACACTGGCATCGATATGAACATATGGACATAAAGATGAACACATCAGCCACAGGCCAATAAGAACTGAGTTGTGGCTGATGCTATGAGGAGGATGTTCCTTGTATTAAAATCTGACTTCTTTTTAAAGTGTTGTCAGTGGGCAGCAAGTGGTTAAAAACACGACTGTTAAAGGTTGTGTTTGCTGGAGCCAGTCAGAGAAAGATAAGACGAGTCACCGATGCTCTGCTTGTTCCTAAAAGCACTGAATGAAGCTGTAAAGTTCCAGCAGCTCAGACTGAATGTGCATGTGTTCATGTGCTGATGCACAAAATGTCTAAATGTTGTTCTGCTTGATTCTGATCTGCTGCTGAGTCTCTGTCACACTGCTGCAAACACAGAACACACACCAAGAACACCTGTTCAACCAATCACAGTCATTTCACTGTGATCTGATTTCCACGTCTCCTTTATCAGGCTGTGGGACAGGAAGCTTTCATGTTTCAATGGATAAATAAATCAAATATGTTCAGTAAAAATCTTTATTTTAAATCACCAGATTAATGATTTTATTTACAGCAGTGTTGCTTTTGACTGTTGCTGTTTTTTGTGTTCTTCATTGATTTTATCTCCATTTTATCATCATCATCTGATAACATCTCTGACATGCGTAGGTGGCACTCACAGCGATCATTTCGTTACATGATATGAGCGTGCTCAGAGAAGCAGAGAGCCCGGTTTAACAGAGAAAGTTGATAACCACCGTCGTGATACTCGTAATCTCTGACTGGGGTTTGAGGTTTTGTTGAGCCAGCTAACGCAAAGAAAGCCTGGCTGTGTTGAAATTCCCTGGTAGTCACACCTCTCAGGTGTCCTGTCTGTCACTCTGCAAAGTCAGATTTCAGAGACTGGCATGGTTGTTAGCTGGCTGGTTTGCAGACTGTTGTTTACATGTTGTAGCTGTTTGCTGTCAGCAGGAGGCAGTGTCAATAACAGGAGGGACAACTGGTCCATGGGCTACTCTTGTTCACGTTGGGCTGAAGTCATAATGTGCAAACAGCTGAGAGGTAACAGCAGTGAAAAGTGTGGCCTGCAGCCTGCTTCAGCTTCTCCTGCTGCGTTTTGGTCTTTGATGATTTCGTTCTCATGCTTCTCCTTCTTAGTGGTGAACTTCTGTTCAAGCCCACTTTTCAACCAATCAGCATTTGACCCACACACAGTCTGGCTACAGGCTTTTTTGGAGGACTGCATGCAATCACTGCACAGGCTACCTACCCAGAATCCTCCACTCTGTGTAGCCAAATACCTGCACAAACCTACACAAACACGGTGCCGTGAACTCTAATTCAGTTATTTAGAACATAAAGTCAGAGTCTTCAGTGTCATGAAGGTTTTTGCCTGGTTATATCGCCACGGTAAAGTATAAACATCTGTATATAAAGTCAAATCTCAGACCAAAAACAGACATAAATAGAAAAACCGTTCCCATGATTCTGTTTGACACTAAACAGAAATCAAGTAAATACATACATCTTAGGATCCCCCGGTACTACTAACGGGCGGTCGTGTTCTATTAAACACATTATATACGTGACTGTGAGTTCGTATTATTAATTTGGCATTTTAGTGGTTCAGCCTCCATTAAACTGTTTAATTGCTTCGAGTTTTGAATTTTTTGGAGTGGAGCGCCCATTTATTTGTTCACCATGGTATCCTATGCTGGACAGATAACCTGAGCCCCTGTACTACAAAGCAAGCTCAGCATACCCAGGGTGTCTTTAAATGATCTGGATTCACTTACCCTAACATCAGCAGCCAGGATAAGCTCTGATAATTTGGACAACACACACAATAAACATGAATTAAAGATGAATTTGACTGATATTATTTTGTTTTATACATATTTCTATAGATATTGTGAGACTGTGCCAACAATAACTGTGCAGTGAAAACCTGAACAGCCCTCATCAACACATTCACATTGTCCCTACACTCCACTGTTACAAGACAGCAGCACATTAAACTAAGCTGGACCTTCAGTCGGTTACCTGTATGAAGACAGATGTTTCTCTGCTTCAGATCACAATCACAGCAGCAGCCAATCACAGCTCAGAGACAAGCAAAGAATTTATTCGTTTCATAATGTGCAAGAGATGGAGGGAGAGATAACACACACACACACACACACACACACACCTGTAACTACACCCACATGACATCACTTCTTCCTCTCTCATTGCAACATTCATACTTTTCAGGATTTTCTGTCAGAGGATTGAAATGTGGTCACTGAGGCATGTCAGTGTGTGTGTGTGTGTGTGTGTGCATCAGTATTGAATTAGCTGTAATGAGCAAAGTGCTGCTGACTCCTCTTTAACCAGCATTCACCACAATCACCGTCAGTCAGCCAGCACGCTGTTTCTCAGCACTGAGGCTGTTTGTCCTCTTGTTGACAGTCTGAGTCGACCAATCAGCTGCCAGAACAGTAAACCGATGGACACTCATTACAAACAAACAGTGAAGACTTGAATCTGAACCCAAACTAAGTCAACAAGTCTGCAACGAGCATATGTATAATCTGATAATCTGACAGGTTTGACTTATGGAACAAAAACACCTTAGTTGGAGGAAGAGCTCAGGGTTTGGGTTCAAATAAATAAGAATAATTGCTGGTAAAGGTTATGAGCGGTCATAAGTAAAAGAAACAATGAACAGTGAAAAGACCTGTCGATCCTCCTTAAGTCTGTGCAACATCAGCCTGCACAGCTACAAATGAAGCCAAAGTTCAAAAATGTCCAACAAACATGTTCACAGCCTGATACTGAACCCCGTGTTAGGCTCTGCAGCTAATGTCCCCCTTCATGACATCTATAGGAAGGGTTGATTTCTTTGATTGGATTCTTAGTTTGCAGACAGTGTTGGAGGGCGAGCACTGCCATGTTTCTGTCTTCTTCAAAAGAAGATTCACATGCAGCACCTGTCCCAGTATTTCAGTCACTAAAACCAGTGAAGTCCCTGCCACAGATCCATTTCAGCAAAGTTCACATGTATGTGAAACTATACCAAAGTACTTGTATGTATTTCTGGTCTGCTTGGGTCGACAATTCTAATGTTTGAGGGCCAAAAGAAGAAATTCTTCACTGTCGAAGTGAAAGCTGAGCAGTACGCACTCAGCATTAGCTGGCTGGGTCCTCAGTTTCAGGGTGACTGCAGTCAGTGTTGCAGTGACAGGACTCTGAGGTTACATGATGCAAATCTAATCCAAACCTTTGCCCAATCAGACGATCCGTTCAGTTTAAATGAGTTGCTGTAAAGGAGAGATCGGTGCGATTGGTAAACATGTGCTTGTATGCAGTGCTGTACTTTCAGCTACACAAACATGCTGACACCACCCAGCAGTCGGCAGGCTTTCCTGAAAATCTGACAAAGCTGAGCAAATGAAGCCAATCCGCTGAAAACAGGTGGAAGATCCTTTTTCTTTTTTACTGAGCTCAGTGCTGTGAGTGCAGTGCCAGAGCTTTGGCTCTGTACCGAGCTGTCACCCTGCATGTTTAGAGCCTCGGTAATATCGGCATTTTGATGAAACAAAACCAAACATAATGAGGTGAACTTAATGTGGAGAATCTCAGGGAAAGACACGTACAAGGATTTGTCTCGTATTGGTTAGTGCCGCCAGCTCAACGAGTTCTCACAGTGAGCGATGGGTTTGCAGAGTGTCGATTACTCCAGATCAAATGAACTGTGAGTTTTTTCTGCTGCGTTTCAGGCTTATTAACGTTTATTTCTGCCTCCATGTTTTCTGTAGGCTGTGTCTGCTGAACAGAGGACAGAGACTGATGATGATCCTTCAGTTCATGTCTGCTGTTGAGTTTCTGAACAGGAACCCTGTGATTCTTCTCTCCTAACTCTTCTCCTTCTTTCTTTTCGTGTCATTTTTATTTATGTGGCCTTCACTGAAGCAGCTAACAGGAGAAAAGAAAACGCTCAGAGTAAAATAAAATCAGAGTGAAGTCAGCATCCTAACTGTGAGGCAGCGGCTTCTTCACAGAGGACAAAAATCTGTCTTCATAAAAGATCAAAGACGAGCAGAGGGGAAACTAGAGAAGAAGAAGATGGAGAGCGATCCTGGCTGTGACCTTCTGTTTTTCTCTCAGACACAAACAAAGAGATAAAGAGACCAAAAACAGAGTTCAGCCGAACTCAGAGAAACACCCGAGAGACGCGGCTCCGTTTAGGATCAGCGTATGGAGGACGAAGACTGACTTCAATAAATAAACAGACTTTTTTCTGTATTTCAGTCTAAAGCACGATCAGTCAGACAAAAGCAGACGATTCCCATCAAATCTACACTGACAGCAGTTCACTGGATTAACCACATGCAGCGGCTCAGAGCGACGTAATAACACACACACAGAAAGACAGAAAAAAGACAGAATGCACAGAGAATTACAGAAGTAACTCAAATAAATGTTTTTTAGAACTGAATAATTAAATAGCCAATCAGGTTCTGTCATTTTTGTTTTTATTAAATTGTTCTCCCAAGTCTGACACGGATCACAAACTCGTCACATCTTTACCAGAAACATCAGTGTTGCTGTTCTCCTCAGACCTCCGAGGGTTTCGTCTTTCCTCTTCATGCTCTGAGAAACGTCAGAAACATGCATCACTGCTGTTTCAGATCATTGTTTCTTATTGTGTTCTTATATTTATTATTTTACTCACGTTTTCCTGATTATACTGAACTTTTTAACTTTTACAGAACACTATCAATACTTCAGGGATCCTACACAGTGGAGTGTCTCTAAGAAACAACCTGTGGCTGCATACAGAAAGCAGCCTGCAGGACACAAACAGCTGTTTCACATGTAATTAACAATAATTATCTACATTACAGGGATATAACCTCACCCAGTGAAAACCAAACCAGCTCCACGCTTCCTGATTTTAAGATTTATTTAAGCTCAGAGACTGAAAAATGAAATCTGATTGTTTTGGATTCATCTCTCTATTTTTCCTTGACTGCATTATGTGAGGTACTTTATTTGGAAATGTTTCACGAGAGCACAGACACATTTCTTACCAAAGTGTGTATTTAAGCAGAAAGAGGCTGTGCTGCCAGAGTGGAAATCATTATTCATTCAAAACAATAAAGAGCTCAAACCAATAAAAGCTTGTGGTGAGAAAACAGAATGAAATGGAAATCAATAGTTTTCAGTGGTCACCTTGCCTGCAGCAGAAACTCAAATGTTCGCCCAGCAAAAATCAATGGAAGCTTCTGATCGCTCTGCCGTGCCGTACGTCTGACTTTAAACTGCTGTTAAGTGCTTTCATTGATCTTTTTAAAGCGCTGCACAAAACATCACAAACAGCCAGACTGGGAGCTGCAAAGGAGTCCAGCCCGCTGAGGACAGATGGCCATGAAGGTGATGCGTTCAAGTGTATTTAAACTGTGATGCATTCAGTTGCTCTCGTACATACTTGTTTGCATTTAAACTGTGATGTGTTCACGTCCTTTTATAAGTGTTGAAGTGGAAGTAAATGTTGATGGCATGATTTTACAGAGCTACGCAGTAAGGCGTTACAAATCTGTCTACTGAACTGTGCAAAACTATTCATATCAGCACCGCGATCCATACTTCACACTTCATCTGTTGGGTGGAGACACACAGTTTACCTAATCTCTACCTGTAATCTGCATATGTGTGTGTGTGTGTGTGTGTGTGTGTGTGTGTGTGTGTGTGTGGCACAGGATATGTGAGGGAAAGGGGTATGATAACTGTCTCTCGGTCTCTCTCTCTGTAAACCATAGTTCTTTGATGTACATGAGGTTATGCATTAAGAAGTAGTTTGTAAAATCAGGCAGAAATAGGCCCGATGATGGGTTTTGCTTTTATTAGTCTCACATTTTATACCATTGATATTGATGCCCAAACACCTAACACCAATCTCTATCCTCAGCTGGGTGAAGCAACAGCATGTCTAGAAACAAGCTACTAGATGTGAACAGGGTCATAAAATCCTCTGTAAAAGGGATAAGCTGTTGATCTTATCTAGAGTGAAGAGGCATGGACCTCAAGGGTAGCTGCTGTGTAGCCAGCTCCTCTCTGATATCTCTGTGCAGCGAGGGCACAAAGTATTCCCTTACGGGATCAATTAATGTATTTTTAAAGGCTGAGGTACCATTTTCAGCGATATGATTCCTTCAATATTGGAGTCTAACTTCAGAGACTCCCCAGTGAGTGCCACACAGACAGTGTCAGACACTGAGGGGGGCGGGCCGGCCCTGCCCACCGGGGAGAGTCTCGCTGTGAATACAGATCAACCTACGACAGTTATGTGAACCCCATGTGAGATAAAAGAGCAGGGATGAGCGACTATGAAAGACACTGTAGCATGAGACATACTGAGCATGTAAAATCCACATGCGCTGTGCTTCGTGACTCCTTCTTATGCAACAGCCTATTGTGACTGGATGCGGCCAGAATGTGTGTTGGATGTATGTGGGAAGCAGAGACAGAAGGGTGCACAGATGGAGCAGAGACAGAGGAATGATCAAATTAATAAACAAACCAACAACATGCAACTACTCAAAGCTGCCATTATGTCGAATCCATTTCACCACAAATGGTTGTAACATCTCAGGGGCGATGAGTGTAATGTGCATTGTTTCCAACTGCGGATGACCTTTAAAGGTGAGAATACGAGCCCAATGAGTGGTCAGTGAGTGCAACACATGCTCATGCCCACGTGTTCAATCAGGACTCAGCAAAAAGATGACAAAGAGGATTAAAAAAAGGCTGCTTTGAATACTATTTGTAACCAATTACGCAAGACACATTTTAAAAGGCTTAACAATAACAAACTGTCCTGGTTCTCTTTGCTGGAGCCTCCAAAAAAAAGCGACCAGGTGTGATTCAGGTATTATTGTTGCTTGGTTACCACGGAGCCAGCTGACTAGTCATCATCACTAATGTTTGTGTAGTACTTTTGAAAACTTAGTTATACAGTCCTTTATAGAATGCAATGCAATCGTACAGCCAACATGAAATCATTATAAATATAAAAAAAGACAGACCATATAAGACACATATAAAACATTTCTGTTAAAAATATTAATAGAAATAAAGCATAAAACCAGAAAAAATAGAGTGAAAGGAAAATAAGGAAAATAAATATGGCAGAGGAAGTATTAAAAAAAATAGCACGAGCCACAGGTTTACTGTACATTACATAAGAGGAAAGTTTTATCAAGAAATTTAAAATTAACTTCCTCTAGTAATGAGTTCTCCAGCTGTGAAGCATTAATGGAAAACACCTGATATCCTTAAATCTTTAAGAGGCTTTGGGGATGTGTGAGTAAACCTATGTATAGTAGGAGGGAGGGCCATGTAAGCCTTTAAAAGTAATCCCAAAAAGTTTAAAATCAATTCTGTACCCAACAGACGATCTGCAACCTCCTGGGCTGAAAAATGAAGCCAACACGGTTCCTCTAATGGCCACATAAGGCTGACTCAAAAAGCGACTCACTCTCCATAGACTCCCATGTTAAAATGTCAAAGTTCAGTTATTAAAATAAAATGTTTTGTTCTTTATAGCGAATTTGCTACTTCAAACAACTGTAAGGGGAGTGATTTTTTTCTATAATCCATCAATTTGGATATACCTAAAGCTTAAAATTAGAGGTGTGGAGGCAACACCTGAAGTGTGCCAACAGTCGATCCCTGTCACCTCCGCTAATTCACTAAGTCACTGAGCGGGATTGCTCGACCGTGTTTGAGCTGTTGGTGCCTTTTGGAGCATTTCTGATTTTATCCAGCAAATAATACAGCTTGTTTTGTGGTACAGATAGCCCAAGGAGTTTGTGCTGCAGGTTTTGTGAGTGAAATTCCAGTTTATTGTTAGTTACTTAGGAGCTCTTAGCAGGTGTTTGTGTTTGTGTGTTGCATTTTTAGGATTATAGAC
Source organism: Heterochromis multidens (assembly GCA_015108495.1). NCBI lineage: Eukaryota > Metazoa > Chordata > Actinopteri > Cichliformes > Cichlidae > Heterochromis > Heterochromis multidens. The sequence continues at coordinate 6,718 of VUQS01034650.1, read as the reverse complement.
AAAGATAAAAATATGGTTTCAAGTAACACAAATTAACTGGTAGTCCTGCTCAATGAGTAAAGAAAGAAATATTGTTAAAGGATGCACTAAATAAGTTTTATGAGGAATAATGAACATAAGCATAACTTTTATTTATTTATAAGAAAACCCCATAGGACACCTTTAATGAGGCTGACATGGGTAAACCGAACATTTAGCTGAACAAGTCTCAAACACTGCTGAGAGGAAATGCAGTATTAGATTATGACACTTCACGTAAGTATGGAAGGTGCTGTTTCTGTGATATTTTCTGTTGTGACGAATGCTTTGACCTTGACTCCTGACTTTAATTAGAATGCTGCCCCAGCTTCACAGAGCAGAGGGTTGAGATGGAAAATGGGTTTAGCACCATTTTTCTTTTATGAGCTCTGAGATGATCCATTATTTAACTTTGATGGACATTAGCTGACTCAACACTTAGGCCTCTGTACAACCGGCAGGAGATGCAATCAGCCAAAACAGCAACTTAAGCATCAGGATTTCCACCGTCTCTGTCAAATGAATAAAAACACCTTCTCCAGTCATACTCGGGTCCACTGAAACATCAATAATGGCAAGTATGGCATTAATACGAATATGAACACTCAACTGGGAAAACCAGGTGTGAATGTGCACCCTGCTTTAATGTGATCTTGACAACTTACATTAGTTCTGGATCGGCTGACCCTGTTATGCTGCTGTAAGCTCAGGCTCATGATGCACTGAGCAGTTCTTCAGTCCACTCTTGGTGCTTCAAGCTTCGTGTGTTTATAGGCCACTATTGCATGTTTGTAACTTTTGTCTGCTCTCTTTCATAGTATGTGCAGGGGCTACTGCTGCAAGTTGAGAGTGAGGCCTCTCCCTGAGCGTGGTTCTGACAGAGTTCTCTTCCTGTTAAAAGGGAGTTCTTCCTCCTCACTGTTGCCAAATGTTTGCTCATAGGGGACAGTTGGATCATTGGGGTTTTCTCTCTAATATTGGAGGGTGTTTACTTCACAATAAGTGCGTTGAGATTACTTTTGTTGTGCATAAATAAAACTGAATTTAATGTTCAAAGAAGTGTATCATGGCACGAAGAGGACCTCGGGAATATAGATGCTGATGCTCATCAGGCTGGAAAAGGTTACACCAACCCAGTTAGACTGATTACAAATGACAGAAATTCACGACCCGAGTTACCCTCCCCAGTCAACCACCGTCCAAATGCAAGACATGCAATAACAGGGAGGTAGCCTGTAAGCAACTGAAGACCTCTCTCAGACTGCCTAAGGTGCATACCCATGTTTACCATCAGGTACACAGTGAACAGCAATGGTGTTCATGGCAGAGGTGCAAGGAGAAAGTACGGCTCTCCAGAAAGAACACTGCTGTCCAAGAAAAACACTGCATTTGAGGTTAAGTATAATATTTTTACTTCAGCTGTTTAATTGTATTCTCTTTAAACATGCACCTGTAAACGTTTGAAAATTACATGTTATTTTTGGACATATTAATGCAGAAATATAGAAAACCCTGGGCTTTCTGTGTACTGCGTACCATGTTTTATTCCTCATATAAAAGTCTACCCTTATTTCCATGGTTGTGCATCTATTCAAGGTCATGCATCTCATGAATTTGATATTTTGCTGCTGTTTTGTTTTTCCTGGTTTGTTTTTAAGTTGACAACATCTCCAATCCAATCTATGGGGCCCATACTAAAAAGGTCAGCATTTTGCTGCTGTTCAACCTTACTAATTTCCATTAGTATCTGTTCCTGCTGTGTATATCTCTGAGGCAGAAAGGTAACATGAAGGGCCGAGCAGACAAGGCATGTGTATGACTGGTTCACCCTACAGCCTGGATTTTTCTCTTTGAAGGTTTTTTTGTTCTCTCTGCTTGTCATTGCTGTACATACTAAGAGACCATTACAGGAATCAAAGCTACAACATAGTCTATTCTTTAAGATTGTGGCTTTGTCTTTGACAGAAACTACTTTGAATTTCATTTTGATTTAGCAGAAAGACTCTCAAACCATTGTTAACCTGTCACGTCTTTGATGTTTCAGTTCAGTGTTTTACTCATGGCCTAACGGCAGAATGAGATAAGAGGGAAAATGCTTTCCCTAGCGCCATCTCTGACGCAAACTAGTATGACGTTTGTGGGTACGAAAACTTTCCTTACAGCATTCAGGTCATACATTACTTTTTCTGCTCTCCTGCAGAATTATTCTGGTGAGACAAGTGATGAAAGACAAAGAGGACATGAGAGCTAGAGCATGAATGGAAACAGTTGAGAAGGTGGAAAGTGGAGGAAAATGGGGGAAAGAAATGGAAAAAGGGGTTATTTCTTCAAAGGTGTTCGTCATCGCTCTAGTGGTTTTATCATCCTGCCTTGGGAGTTGTGCTGCAGAAGCTGTTGCTGTTGTGTACTAGGGCATTTCCGGTGTAATATTCATCCACCAGAGAAAGTGGGTTTTGAAAGAGGAGGAAGAGAAATGGGGAAAATGGTGTGTACAAATAAAAAGATCAGAGAGAAAGTGCAAACAAGCAAAAAGATTTATTAAGATAATAAGAACCATGTCAAATAAATTGTGGAGAGAAGACTTGTGAGAATTATGAATAATCCCTACTAATCTTGCAGAAACATGGAAAGCAAGTCAATAGTGAACCTGTAAATTCTCCAACAAATGATGCAGCTACACCTCCTCTGGGCCAGCAACAGGTAAAATATTTCTTATACAAGATGTTTCTGAGATATTACGTATGATCAGAGCAGAAATAAACAGTGAGTGATGAGTCACATAATTTCTCATTTATTAAATATAAAAGATAGAATAGCTGTGGGAAAGACAAACTATTAACCAGAGCAATCCTAATTATAGTCCTAGTGCAGCAGGTTCCTGATAAAAAACATAAAAAATGTGGCTCTACAATGAAAACTTGCGTAGTTCTTGCATCATCAGTGCAACATGTCAAATTCAACCATCTGCTGCAAGAAACTCATTTTATTAGCTTTTTTTTTTCCATATGTGCTTACTATCAACAAACCTCAAAATGTTCTGAAGATATATTTTACATTAAAAGCCTAACAGTAAAGATGTGAATAATCCTTTGAGGCCCCTGAGTTTTGTGTTCACACTACCACTGCAGAAGTGACCGGCTACAAGTTATTTCCAGAGGAAGGTAAACACTGGTAACTGACACCTTTTGCTTAGTGATAGATGACAAATTAAAGCAGAGCTGGCTACAACTTTTCTCACCGTTGGAAACCAAGATCATAGGCCAAGCATATGTTTCCATATTAACACAGTCTAGGGATGATGTTGGTGAGTGCTATATCAACACTTAAACTGCAAATCAGTGACAACATAGCTGGCATCACTTGGCTATTTTCCAACTTGAACATAGCATAAAACATCTGTGTTTCTATGACTTCCTATGACTGCAGCTTAAAGTGAGACTCACGATAGGGCGTTTGTATCCGTTTGCTTAGGTATTTGGCAACACAGAGTAAAGGATTCTCAGTAATCAGCAATCTAGGCAGACGTGTTTGTGTGCAGTCCTCCAAAAATCAACAGCAGGTAGCTCGACGTGGATAACGCCATGCATAGGATGGATGCCAAAGTGAGCCTGAGCAGCAAAGGAAGCTACAGTTCACCAAAAGGGGGAAAAAGGGAAGAAAAAAAAAAATTATCAAATATTAAAAAATGCAGCCTAAGAAATTCAAGACAGAGGCTGCTGTAGACACTTTTCATTGTTTTAAACTTCTATTTTCACTTCAGCTCTTTGTATGTTCTACCTTCAGTTTTCTCTGAGCCTGGCCAAAGGACCAACAGCAGCACAAGCAAGTAGCTCCTGCCTTTGAGGCCACCCTCCCTATTCAGCATGCTTTCTTCTGAAAAACTGCGTCATTGTGGGACTGTGATGCTTTGTACACAGCAGCAAACACACACACACACACACATAGCAAAGGAAACAGCTTATAAAGACACACAGGACAAGGATGAGCAGATAAGCTCACAGTTTCTCTGTGTACACCCTCATCCAAAAACTAATTAAAGTCCAGTGGATAATACAGATGTGGAGGTAATGTGTGTATGTGCACTCACAAACTGTCTCTGGCTGTCAGTGACAGGTAGAAATCATAATCTGAGTATGTGAAGACAAGTGATGATTCACCTTTAGCAAACAGAGCGTGACATGTCATTAAGAGACTGCTGACACAGTCTTCAGCTTCAGCACCTGAAGGTCCTTTCCAATGAGATGTACTGTTTTCTGCTGAGATTTAACAGCCCGTTTTTAGGTTACTTACTGCTTCAAAAACCAAGTCTCACTCAACTTAGTTTATAAGTGTCATTTTACCCTACCTCCGCACTTAAGGTTTGAAAAAAGAGCCACCCTGATGGTTCTGTGAAACTACTAAAACTCTGGATATGACATCCATATTGAGTGCTAATATCAATCTCAGTGTATGTGCCTACGAGCAAGAGATGTTCCACACTCAGCCGCTTGGCACCCGCAGGTTTACTCAAGAAATGTGAAGCTTTAAATCTGCCAAACTGCTGCCGCTTCAACTGTGAGGAGGAAACAAAGGCTGAGAATTATACCTGCAGGATGGAAAACAACAGAGAGGGCCGACAATAACAGAGAGGAGCGCAAAAGAGACAGACAGGAAGACAGACAGGAGACAGTGACACGAGGAAAACAGGATAATGATCTGTTTAGACTGAGCCCTCCCGTAAAAAGAGAGACAGTCAAAGGATGGCTGTGGAGTGCCACTTACTTCTCAATGAGGTCTAACGTCACCCCTGGCACCAACTTGGCACTCTTCTGCATACAAAACCTGGGAAAAAAAAAAAGACAGGGAAAGGTTAGCAATCAGGGCTGGAATGAAAACAAGAGGGGCTCGCAGACGAGACAATGCAATAAAAACGTTTGGCCTCTACTGCATAAATTTTATGACCTATGAGGGAAACAATCAACAGATAAACACTCAAATGAAAAACGAGCGCTTCAAAGATTACAACCACTGAGCACTGATAAGTGTATTTTGGCTGAGTTACAGTCAAAGGGGAGGGGGGAAGGTGGCGGGAAACATCGTATTTCTGAAACGTCTGCTTCAGGGGGGTTTGTTTACTGTTCACGGTTAGCCCTGAGAGGTCGAGCCAGCTGTAAGTCACAGCAGGAAGACGCTCAGAGTCTTGACAGATGCTCGGCTCAACGCTCGGGGATGACTGAGAGTCATCACACACCTGGAAGAGAGCAGTTGTACGTGTACATACGCAAACATCAGTCATACAAACATCAGCTGCAGGGAACGTTAAAGAAAGGAAGGAGATTCAGATCACACCACAAAAAAATCATTAGAGTCCCTCACAGCTTATCACACATTCTCAAGATTTTCAGGAAACAACTATTTTATTAATTGTTCTAATCCATAACTCAGAAAAAGGTTTCTAATAAAAATACATAATAAAAACAAAGAAAGGAGGTGTGTCTGTGTCTATGTGCACAGCATGCAAAAGGAGCTTTCAGCGGTTAGATAAAATATTTGAGGTAGAGAAAAGAAAAAGTACCTTGTGACAAAAAAATAAACAAAAAAAAAAAAATCAGCTGCCTCTCCAGTGAGTCTCTCATCCTACTGATGAACTGACAGTGGTGGTAGTCCTCGGTCTCAGTGAGCTCAGTGTAGCCCCACATAAACCAGAGGTAGAGTCAGAGACTGTCCAACTGAGGGATTAGGTCTTTTTTTTAATAAGCAGCTACAATAGCAACCTTTCCAGTGAGAAAAACACTCGGACGTCGCCCGGATTAACAAGGTCCGCGTCGGTTGTTGAGGAACCAGGACATACTGATGAGAAGTGGGCTACTGGAACACGCAGGCATTAGTGGACAAGGGATGAAAATAGGGACCTGTTGGAATGCTACTGCATAAGTAACCGCAGTGAAAGGGGCTACATGAGAAGGATGTGGGACCTATGGATTCTTCGATACCCAACATCTACGCTAACACCGAAACAACTAGTAGCTCAGTGTTCCAACATACGGAAGAAGCAACTGCTATCACAACTAGAGATGGATGAGGTACAACACAGATGCTACGGCAAGGGGGAGCCAGGACGACAGGTCGGGGGGAGATTTCATCATCCCCACACTCCGAGATTGGGTACCAAGCCCCAAGTACAAGTAGAACTGGTACACTGAATGCTGACTCAGCTGACCTGAAAGAGAAGATCATGGCTAAGATGGAAACCTGGACCTACCGACACCGATTAACAAGACTACGTGAAGTACCCTCTGAAAGTCTACAGTGTGAATGCAGCAACCTACTGCAACAATCACTGAAACCAATCAGCTGATGTACACCACAGCAACAGTGATCCTTGAGATGCTTGGCTATAAGAACAGCCACAAGGAGCAGTACCCTCCATGGAGAAGGAGACTAGAGGCCAAGATCAAAGCAGCATGAAGGGAAGTTAGTCAACTATCGGAGCTGCAGAAGGGCGTGATGAAGAAAGGGCCTAAAAAGTACAGCAAGCTGCCCATACCTGAGGCCTTGGAAACTGCCAAGCTTGGCCAGCTGCTTGAAGAGGTATACCAGAGAGATAGAAGCCACTCTCCACTGAACCATCCAAGGTGTACTCTCAGTGGCAGGGGAACAATATGAGAACAGCAGCCCCACCACAGCTGGAGACGGAGCAATACCAGATGCAAGGATGCAA
>VUQS01034649.1:7240-22179 GCA_015108495.1 Heterochromis multidens | reverse complement strand
CTACCACACACACACACACACACACACACACACACACACACACACACACACACACACACACACACACACACACACATACACAACTGACTGAACTGAGATGTGCCAAGCAGGAAACACCCCTGATGAGATGTGAAAACACACTCATAACTTCTTACTGCTAACTTTGTGGGGCATGTGGTCTATGTGGTATGTAGTGATGTTTGATTTGGACCACAGCTCAGGGTAGGAAGTTGGTTCAGAGCATAGACTGTGTATTAAAGATGGACTTCACCCATTGGTTTGTGGGCTCCCGTTCTTAGCCTCACTTTAGCTTTTTGGAGAAAGACATGACCGTATTTGGTTAAGTTTTCAGTTAACACTAGTAGGCTTGGTTAACAAGCTTCCTCCATAGATTGCACTGATATATCACACAGACAGAGATACCTGCTAAGTGTCATGGTCCTGGGTCAGTTGACCCAGTGTTTCTGGACTTCCTAATGTTTATTTGAATTTTCTATTGTTCCTGGTTTGTTGAAAGTTTATATTTGTTTCGTGTATTCTTAGTATTCCCTTGTGTTTAGTTCTTTCATGTATGCTATCTTCCCATTTAGTTATTTCCCTTCCTGTTTCCTTTGTCTCTTTCCCGTGTTTCATCCTTTCATCCTTGTGAAATCAGTCGTGTCTGTCTGTTTACCCTTCTCTGTGTTAAGTTAGTGTGTCGTAGTCTCTGCCTGTGTTTCCTGTTTTATTGTGAGAGTCTCCTGTCCCGTGTGCATCATGTTCTGTTTTGCTTCCCCTTGTCCTTTGTTAGAGCGTCAGTCACCTTTCCCTCGTGTCCTCCAGTGTCCGTTTTTCCAGTTTAGGTTTAGCGAGCAGTTTTCTTTCTGTTTCTGTTTTCTTTTGTGTTCTTTCCTCAGCCGAAATAAATGGTTTGCTTTTGTTATTGCAATCTGCCTCTGCGAGTCTGCTTTTAGGTCCTCACACTACTCAACTTATGATCTGCGTACTCTGCAGGTCATGACACTAAGTTGCAGTAACATATAAAGTAACACAAATACTACAAATTCACTAGCCAAAACTGGAGTAAAGACTTTATGGTCCATTATCTGAGATGGTACTTAGTGGACAGCTAGTGACCACCTCCTCACACTCCTAATAATACATAATTAATCCAATTTAAAGAGATGAGTTACACATACATTTACCCCAGCTGTCATAAGGGGGATATTAGCTATAGAGACCAAAACTTTTTTTGTACCAGACTGTGAATATGTATATTTCTGTTGTAAAGTTGGAAATTTTAAGTCTATAGGGACTGACCATAGGCTGTATGTAAAAGACTGACATAGTTATTATCCATTGCCTCAGGCTGGGCATTTTTGCTATCACCATCTTAGCTTTTTGAAATTAGCATCATGATGGCAGAGCAGCTGTGACACAGGAACTGAGGGACACTGCACGCCTATACAGTAGCACACTGCTACAGGTAATACAATCCACCTGTTGCTTTGACTTTATAATATCTGACAACACCTACCCTTATTACTGTGACTGGAAAAGTGCAGCTTGCAGCACTTACAAACTTGTAATATTTCAGCCAGCCTTCTCAGAATTACCCACTGAATCATAAAAAAAACTGGTGCAAGATAGTTTTTTGCCAGCACTGGAGTACTGGTTACTCTACTGTCATGAATGGTGGGAGTCTGTTGGGACTCAGCGCATTTATTAATGGGTAAATCTGGTCAAGCTCACAGCGCTCCGGTGTAGTTGGCCTGGTGCCAGTTTGCCCAAAGCTGCAGGCATCTGCATCCCTGCTAGGCCACTAACTACCACCTGCTGCACCACCTGGAGACCAAGGAGACTTCACTTGTGGGCTCTAGGACTGATGAGTAAATCCAAATTATTGTTGATCAATGAGCCAAAGATGCACTTCGACCTGTCACTATAAACTAATCACTAACTTCATAGCCAACACAATCTTATGAGTCTGAGGCAAGAAAATGATGGCTTTAATCAAAACTATGAGCAGATTATGTGACTGTAAAGACATTTCTAAATGATTTGAAAGCCATGAAAAGACCTTCTGAGAACTCCACAGCCTACTGGTTATTTCTGTCACAAGTTTTCATTTGTGATTTCAACATTTCATCTTTGCAACACTTAATTTCCCCACATTTGTTTCTTGGCTTCTACCTAAATAAATTATGCAGCCAAAAAAAAAAAAAAAACAATTCAGTAGCAGAAAGGACATCATTTGGGATGTGGTGCTCATCACTGATGTTCAAATGGAAAAAAAATGGCAGCCTAAACATTTCCACACCAACAAAAGAGAAAATAGGACCAAAGATTACTCCAGAGAGAAATTACTGGAGCTTTTTGCACAGTAAAAGCCATTATGTTCTATCATGTTTTCAATTTTTCGAGACTTTTAGAAAAAAAAGATTTATTTCAGTCTATGAATAGAAGTCTGTGTGAATATAAACTGCCTGAGGTACCTGCCAGCCTGCCAAAAAATCTTCTGTAGGGCTCTGGTCCCAGAACTGCAGGAGAAAGACATAAACCACAGCTCTGGTTTCACTTCAGGAAGAGGAAATAGATGCATGCTGGTATGATCCCAAAGGAGAATCATCTTTATGAAACCCTCAGGTGGAGCAGCACAGGCAGACAGTGACTCATGTGGAAGAGACTCTTATTGGGGGGGGGGTTATAGGACACAGAGAGAAGTTGCTATTTCAGGCAGTGTACAGAGAAAAATACCCATCTCTAAACACCACATGAAGCAGTGCAGACCTGCTGAGTCCCACTGATTTACATGAAAAGAAACACTGAAAAATCTAAAGGATGCTTTAAGAGAAAAGTTGATGATGCTGATGATGATGATGATGATGATGATAATGATAAGATCTCACAGACTGAATTCCCTTTATGGGTTAATCAGGAACTTTATGACAAGTGATCAAGCGTCAATCTGGCAGCGCTGAGCATCACCTGCCCACACACGAGCAAACATGCCAATCATTACGTGGCTGATTCCCACTGTTTTCCTACAGCGCAGAGATCAGAGAAGCAGCTCCTCCCTGACCAAAGCCAAGAGTTTATAGAGATTCATCATTATACCTCCGCCTGCTGCCATGTGTCTCCAAAACCTCACATCAGAACCATTATCTACTTGACACGGCAATGCATCCAAACAACAAGCAGCATCAGCAAAGTCCTTTGTTCCCCTGCTTCTTTCCTTTTTGATTTCTCTCTGACTCAGTTAAAATTTGGATGAGGTTCTGTGGAGGAGGTAGTTCAGGTGGTATATAACTCCATCGAAGTAGAAACTTCTTAATACCACCTCTTCTCTGTTCTCTCCAATGCTCTCTAGTTCATAATAGATCACACAAGCGCATCAAATCAGACAGGAGGATCAAATAGCTAGTTTGAAATCTATGGGATCACTCAAAGCCCGGTTTAATGATGACATCCTCAGAACCAGGCCACAGGTTTTTATCCAGCTCACATAATAGGCTGCTGCTGCTGGTGTGGGGGCGATGAGGAGTCAAAAGAAAGAAACCCCAGGCAAAGTTTCTCCTTTCTCTTCTCTCTCAATGGATGCTGTAATTGAATTATAGCACATCTGATACTTTTGTGTCAAACCTTCCACTTGTCCTCCCTCCTGAATCTCTGCAAAAGATCCCAGCAGTGGCATTTGTCTTGTTTTGTCTCTTGGCTTTGAAAGCTGCTAATAAGAAATAGATGAAAAGGAGGCTGTTTAAAATCTGGAATGAAGCAATGAATAAATTTAGTGGAAAAAGAGAGACCATAACATAATTAGAACAAACCTAGGCTTGGCATCCCAACAAACAGCAGAGCTTAATTGGGCACACAAAGAGGCCCAATCTAGAAATTACAGTTGATCTTTTTACATCAAAAAAATCACAACACTACAGGAGAGACAGTGAGAGAGAGCGAGAGATGATGGGAGAGTGTGAGATGAGAGGATGGGGGAGTGCGAAAGAAATGGAGAGGGAGCGGGAGGGAGGAGCACTTTTAAAGAACCTTAAAAGAAAATACTGTAGTCCCTCACACTGCCATAATAACACCACAGCCCACATACAGTAAGGCTCCATCTGTGTATGTCTTAGCCATCTAGTAGCTCTTTACCAGCCCACCTACTCAGACTAGTAAAATTAATTACCCGAAAAGCACATGGAAACTGTCACATTTACATTGTGTACTGTAAACTGAATGAGGCATCTGTTTAGATTTCTCTTGAAGTACTACTGGCGCTCTTAGTTCATTTACAAGCTAACTCACAGTTAGCTAAATAATGACTGTCATCATTTATAATGAACCCCACACAGACTGATTTTAATATGCAAACTACTTGTTTTTATCTAACTATTGATGACAAAATACTGAAGCTACAGAAAAAGTTGATGTAATTAGGGATGTAACAACACCAGAAATTTGGTTGTCAAATTCTATAATGGTGTAACAGGGACTTTGCAGAGCCAGGCTGAGGGGGAACAGTCCAGGAAGTAGCTCAGAAATTCAAAGATTAAAATGCCGATTTAGGAGATAAAACTGAGATATTCTATGATTTTAAAATTATACATTTAAAGGAAAAATAATATTCTGGAAAGAAAAATATGATTATTAATTTTAGAATAAAGTTATAATAAAATACCTTTAAAAAAAACACATAAATCATGACGGGAAACCACATCAAATTAATCACACTGCAGGCACCAATGGTAAAGAGAGGATGCCGCATAGACCGTAAGAAGGTGCAACAGCTGATGTTGTAACCAGCCATATTCTTGCATCCAAGCCTGTTGTGTTCAGGGTTTGGTACCAAACTCTGTACTTTTGAGGGTAACAGCTGAATTACCTCAGTACTATCAAGGACAGCCTGGCAGATAGAGAATTTTTAAGGCAAATGCCAATGCCGAAATTTGGTGATTTAAAAAAAAAAAAACAATATTTCAATATATCAGCTGATTGTTTTTCTTTCATAAACAGATTTCCCCAACAATTGTTATGTGTAGTTACTTATTTACACACTGCCAGACTCTAGTTGTTGTTTATGGTGTTCCAAACATGTGTTGCCAACAGTGACATTGCAGAGTGCCTCTGGTATGAAAACCATGCAATCTATACCCTTATAACATGGTTGAAAAGTGTCTCTTCCTTACTTTTTAAATTTGAATTTACTGGCCGTTATAATCTTCCGCTTATCCGGGGCCAGATAAGAAGATGGATGGATGGATGGATGGATGGATGGATGGATGGCCGTTATAAATGCCGATACTGATAGATCAGCAGAATCAGCACTTTTCAAAACTTTATGCAGAAAAGACTTTCTGCAGCATTTGTACTGCGAAATGCAAAGCTGGCCAAGGCAACACATGAAATCTGAGGTCAAACACAAAATATATCTAAAAGCTGAACAGTGTAGAGTACGTATTTGATAGCCTGAAAGCCAAATTCACTGAAGGACCTGCAGCTAACTCTAGCATGCTTGTTGCCAGCAAAGCTGCACCCAAGGATGATGATAATGACTTCAAGTGAGACATCTACAGCTTCATCAACTACTTCTTTAGTTAATTTATTAGGTAGTTGGATAAGCTGTTGTCAGAGAAACAGGGATTTTTTTCACTGTGTTGCTTGATGTATCAACTTGGTATTGTTACACTGGCTTCACTGAAATCTCTTATCAGTATGCTATTTATGGTAAACAATGACGTTGTGTGATATAATGGCATATAAAATGTTGTAAATAATAAAATGTCTGGACTTAATTTGTAAGACAAAATTTTGATGTTGAAGTTATTTTGGAGTAAGTAAAGCTACAAAAACAAACAATACCCATGGGTGCCTAAACTGGTGTTGGTTCAAACATGAAAGGTACCCAGGCATAACTGTGCTCTTGGTACATGAAACCAATCGCCTTATCCAAAGCAGTATGTTGTTCACCTTCAAACAGGCTCAGCTCTCATGTGATTATATGATAATTCTGACCTAAAATCACAAGTATTTACTTATTGTGAAATCTGACTGCAAAGCAGGCTAGAATTTGTTTAGCTCATCCACTACAGGTATAATACACAGCGAGCACTGTTATCGCTGGTGGTGAAGTTGACCCATCCTTGCAAAATGAAGAGTGGTCAAGGTTTCAACTTTTCCCAAAATGTCATGCTATTATTTCCACTTATTTTGTCCTATCTCATATTTATGCTATACTTTAAGTTAGTTCTTTTAGTGGAGAAAACCTTATGTCACTCACAGTATAAACACAGCCACCAATTTCACATTAATAAGTTAATCATCATAATATTTATGTCATTATTAAACAAGATAGAATAATTCATAAAATAAAATAAGTGAATGAACCCTAAGAAGCATGAACTTTCTGTTGAAATAATAATAATAATATTTACTGTGAGACTGTGGGGTTTTGTCACTGAAACAGTAATAATAGTGAACTTGCACTCAATACAGACTGCACTTGTGCTGATTAAAACAATCAGTTATTTGAAGGTATAATAAGCATATTAATGACCAGTAAATCATTTTGTAAACCAGTCGCCTGAGTTTGAAATTCAGCCATCAATCAAATCTGCTTAATCTTGATTGCAGCATTTCTTACAGTGACTCATAATAACTAACACACCTGCATCATATGACATCACACAATCAGCACAAAGCCTGCAATACGAATGCTGATCATGATTTTTTTCCTTTCTGATTGTGTTACTTTTACTACAAACTGAAAGCACATTTCTGTTCAAAGAAATCTGAATCAAATCAGCTGATTAAATGGGTCATTTTTAGCCCGGATTAGTTAAACTGCCCTTGATCAACAGGGTTGTTTGCCAGGAAAAAAAAAACAGATTGTTGCATTATGGAAATGTTGGGTTAATGAACTGATGTTAAGTGTTTTAAAATTAATTAGCCTAAAAGAGTATGGAAATGATTTCATCAGTGAGTGGAGAATGAGCTACTTTCAACAAGCCAGTTTGAACTGGTTGACTCATCCCACATAACTTGTGAGTCGGCACATTTGTATTAAATTACAATTACAAACCTTCCCTACTTTACAATATCAGTTTGTATGGGGCTACTTTCTAACATACTATAGAGGGCTTCCCATACGGAAACACGTCCATGTGGCCCAAGCTGTTATAGAGAACTTTAAGAGAGCGTGTGGGCTGGAGCAGAGGCCGTCCTTCAGTGAACCGCTCACACTCATACCCTCAAAAACTCACAAGCCCAGCTTGCTCTTGCATTTATGCATGATCTGCACTACCGCTGGTCCCAAGTGCACATTTCATAATTCATGCATACAGTACTGTAGCAACTGGAAATGCTACCATATCTGCATCCACCACTCTGCTTCATTTCATCAGCAAGTTAGACTGTCCCAGGTTACATTGAGATTAGAGCAAACTCTCTGACCCCAAAAAACATCTACCTAAAGGGCAGCAACATGCTAATGCAAGGGTTTTTCCTATAGCTACGGGGACACTGTGCCCCATTTACAAACATGTGAATGTAAATGTTAATTTATACACAAAATAATTGTGCATGCAGAACTACAATGAACGCTTTATGACATGTGCACTGGCCATTTGTTTTTTGTTTTTTTTACTGAGGTGTGCATCACATTTATTGTAAATAAATTGCAATCAGCATATTTTCACACCACTATTTCACTGTATAAGAAAACTCTTTGCTTAGTTCTAAGTGAGAAGAGGATAGACTGATATTTATATGGTGCATTTCTAAACTTACTGACCACCCAAAGCGTTTTACACTACAAGCCACACTTTACCTCTTCAGAAATATTCATACAAAACTTCCAGGCACTTAAGTTTTACCTATTCTACTTTGCATTCACATCAGCTTATTTAGTGTACACTAATTTAGACACGAGGAGAACATGCACACCCCACACAGAAAGGCTCAGAGATCAGGAGATTTGAACCCAGAACCTACTTGCTTTCAATTCAGTGCTAACCACCGCACCACCATGCCACTCAAGAGAAGCATGGCACCTACAACAAAATAGCAAAAGATTTTCATTTACTCTTGTAGATAACAATAGAACATGTGATGTGCTTTACTCATAACTGTCTCGTAGGGCACTGTAACGTCTTCTCATTGAGCATTGAGGCTCACTTTGGAAGAAGCAGACAGTGAGTGGGTCGAGATGCACAAATTCTTAGCTTGACGGCTACTGGTTATCCAGTTGCAGTGGATAAAATTCGTAGAGGCTTGCAGATGGCTGCAGATGGCCTCCCAGCCATCTGCAGTTGTGGGAGGGCTGGTGGAATGGCAGAAGTGACTTTGCATGTTCACGGCTATTATTTTACACCTCATACTTTATTAAAAAGAACACAAAACACAATTTTAAAAAAAAGCATTTTCACAATACCTTTAACCTAATTAACACCTTCAGTTTGAGAGTCAAACCAGCATTTACAGCTCTAATATTTTAGCTCAGGATGGTGAACTGCTTTTAAATAAGTCAGGAAGTTTCTTTTTCTCACAAATCAAGAAGAAAGTAGATTTCCACAGGGCTGATAATTAAAATCTGTTGCCAGATCTGGATCGCAATTGCATCAGTCTAATAAAGTATCATCCTCTTGGCAGAAGGAGCATCTGCTGCATGTTAAGGAGCACAGAGGCTGGTCTACAGAGGCTCAGGGGAAGAATGATGTAACTGGACAACAACATGTTACTGAGCTGCTTCATCTTGCATGATGACAGTTTATCGTTACGCAGCAGGTCACTAATTAATCTCACTTCTGATAATGTGCTGTGCCTTGCGAGGCAAATGCTAATAAATGATAAGTGAGCTGAGCTTTGTTCAGCCATTTATTACACTGACTGGTATGGATGAATTCAAAGATATCCTGAGGTGTTATGTCTTAGAACAAGGGAATTTTACAGGACTAATGTGCATTAAAGTCTTTATTAATTGATCCACTACTAGGAAAAAACACAAAATCAAGGAATCTAATTCCTGTGGGTTTGGAGGGATTACACTTCTAATCACAAACAGTTTTCAAATGTAAACTCTACTCTAGCCTTCAGTCTGAGATGTTGCACTGACTTACAAATTGACTTCCATCCAAATGACTTTATTGTACATCTGCTTTCTCTTATGAATGTCAGACTTTCATAAGAGCTGTCCTACTGGGTGCTCCTATACTTGTCTTTTCTTTTCATTCAGTTCTCTCTGTGGAGCTGAACATTACCACTGCTGTGTTGCCGACCAGGAAATTAACTTTTTATTGAGTATTTTTTCCTCCTTTTTTAAGCCAGTTTTTGTGGACAAGAATGATACTTGTGTCAACTAAAGCAACCAATGTTATTAGATTATAATAAACCCTGGTATTGTCCATTATTTAAACAAAAAGAATGCCAACTAAATATACTTAGAAGCATCAGTTGATTCTTGTGAATCTGATGGTCACGGCCTGTGTATCAGATCAAATTCACATTTCTCCATGAAGACAAGAGGAGGCGCTGATATCTAATTACACTACATAAAAGTGAGTTGTAAAAATGTTTGAAGCTTTTCAACATAGTTTTTGTAAGAGAGGAAGAAAGTTCTGCTAGTTAGACATCAAAAAGTTTTTTCTGAGCCCAAAACTGCTGGTTTGAGTCCCAACCTATGGCTAGTTTTTTAATGTCTGACATCTAAACAGTTTGAGGGCTTTTAAAAGTCAGGATTAAGAAAGTAGAAGCTGGAATTCAGTGATATTTCCATTTATATAAGTCTAAATAAGTCTATGTACACATGGGACTTGTGGATTTTCGTCTCAGAAACAGCAGAGCCTGACAGAGATGTTATGTTCGGGAGCGTTGCTGGATCCCAGGAGCCTTATGTTTTGATGTAGCAGGAATTTGGGAGAAGTGGAGAAAAAGTGGAGCAGTAAAACTATTTTAGGACACAGTGGAAAATCACAAAAGTTGTTTCCATCAAACTAATATCTTCTCCTCTTAAAGTCTTTTTCGCTGTGGGATGCCAGTTTTCAGAATAAGTTGGAGGTAGATTTACTGTGTTTCCTAATACCCGGAGCTCATTTTCTTGCGACCCCTGTGCTTTGAGTACTGATGGAGGCCAGCTCACATGGCTGCAACTGGCTTGAATGCATCGAGGCGAGTGAGCCATCATTTATGGTAAAAAATGGAGAAAGGCTCCCTGTTAAATCAATACATAAAGTACCCGCAGGATCCACAGTGAAGGCAGTGGAAGTGACAGGCCGCTTAACAAATGGATGACGGCCTCCCGGAGCCCGCTGACTCAGCAAGATCCCCAGCGGAGGAAACACCACTCCCCATCTGTCCCCCTCTCCGATCAGTCAGACAGCTCGCCGTGTCTACCTGCGAACTGCTGATCAGAGGCTCTTAAATATCACCAAAGCAAAGAGTATCATTCATAAGAGAGATGAACTCTCACAGTGCCGACACGTTTGCTGCTGCTGGGAATACAGCCAATATTTGAATAAACATCCCCCGCTTGCTGAAAGAGTATATCACATTTTTGACCACTGTTGGCTTTGGAGGTGCACATCATCACAAAGTGTGTTTTTGCTGTGTCCACCGCTTTGAGAATATCAAATAACCGACATAAAAAAAGCAGCAGAAAATGATCATACACTGCAGGTAGCATCCATCCATCAATGCTGATGAGATAATAAATCCTTTTTCTTCCCAGCCAGACTGATTTCCTCTCCATTTCACTGAGATGGGCATGAAATGCAGATGAACATGCTCCCCTCTTTCCTCCTCATCTCTCCCTAAGCCACCTGTTCTATCCATCATCTAGACAGCTGTTCCTCTGCACTTTCAATTCCTCTCCCCTATGACGCGCCGACCTTTTGCCCCGATCCGCCTGCCGACGCGTTCCCTCTAAAGCTAGGCCACGCATACTGTTTAAAATGTTGCACCCAGGAGTGTGTAACAAAATCCACAGATTAGACTGGATTGCTTTGTGCAAGCACATACACCCTTAAGCTATACAGGTTTTCTCTGAATACTTTTTTTAATCAAGCTGAAAAACCTGTGAAAAAAAAAGTCGTTGGCAGAGTAGAGTTGGTGGATCAAACCCACACATGTCAAAATGTCCCTAAATACCCCAATGGCCACCATAATGGTTCTAATACGTGTGCATGTGGGGACAAAACAAAGGAGAAAAAAAAAGCAGACACACTTTCTCTGTGTCGACACCAACAGAAACAATAACACATGAATAATACTGAGTTTAAAGAGCATGCTGCAAGTATTAATGGCTGAGTTTGAATGGTTTTGCCATGTTTTCAATCACAGTGATGGTGACAGATACCTGCTGTTACAAACTGCACCATTAACAGATTCCACCAGGAGAGCTGTGTGGCCATTAAAGTGAACTCAGTTGAATGGAGCATGAATCCAGTATTTTCAACATTACTGTCAAACATTTTTTAAAGCTTTTAAATTGATTTCCTACTTCTCAGCAAGCCGTTGGTTTATAGTCTTCACAGAAAAGGCTGGAACTTTCCTGATATGGGCAAACATACTTCTTTGTTAATGTGTTTAAGAACACTCTAAAATGCAAAATGCAAACATAAGTACACTATGCAGGGTAAACATGTGTAAAGGTTTGGCATCGATCACAAAGAACAATATAAGTAATAAGAAACAATAACAATAACAAGAGCACTCAGAGAGCACAACTCCCCCACAACATGCTGATGTCAGCCTGTTTTTATTAAACATGCTAACTTCAGCGGCGTCATTGTGACATTGTAGGGCGTCGTATTGAAAAAATAAATCATATCATATATTATATTTGATATGGTTTCTTGAAATCTTTTTCAAGAAACCAACTTTGACCTTGGGCGCTTACAATGAATGTCAAGGTCAAAGGTCAAATGCCAATCTAGGTACTCATGTCCCCCAAGGCCTAGTATATTGTGAAGTTTGAAGATAATCCATAAAAAATTGTGGGTAATATAAAGCTTTTACTTATTTTCACCTTTGGTGTGACCTTGACCTTGACCTTGACACGATTTTCACCAAAATTAAATCAGCTCGAGCTATTATTAATATCTACCATCACACAAAATTCGAAAATGATATCTTGAAAACTGTGGACGTTAGACTGCTAACAAACAGACAGACAGACAAACAAACAAACAGAACCGATTACATACTCCCTCCCTTCGGGGGGAGAATAAGAACGATGCACTTTTCCCAACTTCTTATAGGCATAAATGGAAGCTAAAGTTTCTTTTTCTGGTCTTCTATAATAGTCTTTGTGCACCTGTGTGTTCCCTTTTCTATTGTATTGACTATTAAAACTGCTAATTGTTATTTTAACTGTTGTTCTGTCTACTAATGGTGTTTAGGTTTCAGTTGGGATGCATCCATCGATCAATACATGTTTACATGAGCTACATGTTTATTGTGAGACTTGTGCTGACCTCTGTAAACAATCCAATCCAAATGTGGGATACTGTCTCAATATGTGGGACAGGGGGACAAGGGATGACAATTGCCCTAGATACACTGGACATGCCTCCTGTGCATGTAGGTAGAGGTAGCATTGTAAAATGTAGAACTAACCAGTGGTTGAACTAACCACTGGTTAGGCTGATGTCTTTGTTATCTTCCTGAAAAAAGGTTAAGCGATACAGGCATAACTAATAAGACCCAATGAGTAGCAAACTGGACTGTCTACAGTAGAGCGTCTGTGAACTCTGCTGGAGTTTAGGCACAAAATACGGATCAGCAGCCTTCATTTCAAGTCTTCATCAAATGCTAATCTTGACAGAAACTGTTTTTGCTTTTATAGCAACATTTTGAAATGAAAATGAAAAGAAAAAGGAAAGGAAAAGAAAATGCTCTATAAGGCACCAGTTCAGTGACTTCAATTACCCCAGATGATATCTAGAAGATAGCTATCAACTCCAATCAAAGTAGCAACACCCCTAACTTTTAACCTTAATAGTATCCACATGGATGACTGATAAAAAATTCACCTGCCAAAAGCTTGTCATAGAGGAGGAAATTAACTAGGATTAGCTAGAACAGCAGATGAATCTGAGATTGCATTGTAGCTAATGCCTTCCCTCTTTTCTTCTCCATGTTGTTTACTTGCAGGCATCCAAAGCCTGCTCAAATGTGACTGGTCAATAGAACTCAGCCTACAAGCAGACTACAGACAGAAACCAGAAAGCTTCATAAATCTTTTCCGTTGCAAACAGATTTTGCATATTTTTATGAAAAAATCTAATCTCTGTAAGTTAATTTTTATAGACAAAAAAAGGAAACTACCTGTACAGATAGAAGACAATCAACATGAAAATTCACTTCAAAACTTTTGTGTTAATTGAACAAGGAAGGCAGAGCTACTGACATGATCCTTTAAGTGCCTTCTATAGATAACCATCAGACCACTGACATATTCTGCAAACAGCTCCTATCAGAAGCAGACAACACTGTCTGGCTCAGTTTGATATAAAAGATAAATAACAGCCTGACATACCATCACACCATTATATACCTCTAACCCATTATCTCATCCAGCAGATGTTGTTGTTAAATTGCATTATGTAACCATAAACATAGCAGGAGTTTGGAATAATTTTTAGATCAAACAATGCAAAAAGCCCACTGTGGCCTTTAAGGGGAGTAAAAATGAGAATTGGGATGCCTTCCAAATGGCCCATTCATCCCCAAATCTATCATCATAAAATGCTCCTGTGTATCCACACTCCCTACCATTAATTTTGTCACCAGGCAAATGGTGGCCTTGAAGTAAACATGCACTGTATGATAATAAGTCGGCACACCACATTTCACGCAAGACTTGCTGTCAAAAGACCAAACATCTATCTCTCGTTCCAGTTCCAGCTTCTTCTCCTGCTCTACACTCCTTTTTATTCAATAAGTCTATTTACATACTTGGAATAACTCAACGCGAACAAGCAACAAAATACAAAACACCGCTAATTTATATTTGGGCCGAGCCTGTGGCCAAGGATATGTTTGGCTCATAAAGTGGCGGCTGTATGCTTTTTCAGGCAGCACGCTGCCACCACCACAGAGATGACGCGCAGCTCTGCTCTGAATTTAGCGCCCTGAAAAACACCTCAGTGGATGAGATGGTAGTAAAGAAATGACTCTTAACCTCTCCTGCTCACACTTCCTCCACTGCTTGCACTCTTTACTTATTTCTCTCTCTCTCTGGTGGAAGGGAAGTGAGCAGATGAGCAAGAGGCTGCACTAAAGGTCAGAGGGGAGCAGAATGGGAAACAGGCTGGGGGCAGTAGCCACAACATTACAGGTCGAATTTCTTTTATGATGCCAGCAGAAAAGAAATGGAATTCAGTTTATAAGTGTGAGTGGGAAAATGGACATTAGTTCCTTTGTGGGGGCTGCGGGCGTGCCGGGCTTGAGTGGGTAACTACTTGTTTTAGCAGGTTAGAGCTCAGTTTTTCACAAGGTAACAACAAAGGGATTTTTATTCATGTAACTCCCTGGGTCTCTTCTGTTTCACTCTGCTGCCTAATGTCCCTCAGCCATCCCTCCCTTAACCCCTAATTACTGCATCAGTGCTGACATGGACAACCACTGTACATCACATCAATGTCTCTTTTGATCACACTCTGAGAGAATTTCTTTTGCAGCGGCCTCTTTTTATCTCTCTCTGTGCATGTGAAAAGCACTATGTATGTGTGTGTGTGTGTGTGTGTGTGTGTGTGTGTGTGTGTGTGTGTGTGTGTGTTTGTGTGTGTGTGAGAGTATGGGTACAGCGTGTCTGTGTGTGTGTGTGTGTGTTGGTGTGGGTGTGTGTGGGTGTCTGTGTGTGTGTGTGTGTGTGGGTGTGTGTGTGTGTGTGTGTGTGTGTGTGTGTGTATAAAGTGTAACATTAGCTACATGGCTGCGTAGAGATTCACTCACTCACAAAGATATTT
>VUQS01034641.1:0-11450 GCA_015108495.1 Heterochromis multidens | reverse complement strand
AGTTAAAATCTCTTGATGCATGCTCAATAATCCAATGCTGTGATTGCAGCCATTCCCCAATCTCTGTGAATGGTACTAATGGCCACTGATCAATGGTCATGACAGTTTGCATACTAATGATCATGAAACTGACCTCATGGCCCATTGTTAGTCAATGGTGCTAGTTTCAGTCATTATGCAAATGTACTGTTTATAAGGTTGGGGAAACCTGCAGTCAGCTGAGACTGAAGAAGTCACCAGAGGTGACGAAACGTTTCTCCCACTAAAAAAACGCTACGTCCAGATGAACAGATTCAGCTTTTTGGGATTCTTTTACCTGGATTATTGAGCATGCATCAAGAGACTGTAACTTAAAACACTTATTTTTTGTTTGTTTTAGAGTAGGACTCTGTGGGGTAAATTAGGCTTAACTAATCTCAACACAATCAAAGAAACTAACAATGAGAGTTAAAGATGCTGTTGATTGAGATCTGCTATTGTAGGAAATATACAAGAGTGTTACATACACAATCAGAATCTAGACTGTCCAGTATTAACCAACAATCAGAAACTGTGACAATCTGAGGTCAGATGTAAATTTTTTGTTGTGATAGTTTAGGTCTAAATTCCTAGTGTTCAGCAACACTAGGAATGTGTCTGAAGGGACGTCACTGTCAACTTGTATTTTTTTATTTTTTTTAATCTAATTCACACAAAAACAAAAGTCTGCATTTTTTTTAGTAGTCTAAAGCTAACAACAGGTGGAATACATGACATAAACCCCACTATCAAAGCTAACCTAACCATTGAACTTCTGTGCAGTATAACGATCCCATATTTCTTAGAAAAAAGTTTATAAGTAAAAATAATTCAGACAGAAAATTAGAAATATATGAAAATGACAACATGAATATGTTTATGTGGTTAATAAATTCCAGTCATAGATGTAAGTTGATAAAATTTAAGCATTAGCTGACAATTTGAAGGAAGAAATTAAGAGACTTTTTGTTTGTAATATGGTTACAATAATAGAAAAGTACACACGATGCATGTCTAAAAACACACAGGAAGACATTCATACCCTCCTGAAACACACACTTAAATACACTTGTTCACTGGAATGTGCATACCTCACCACCCACTCAGACATGCACACACACTTTCAGGAAAGCAGATGAACACATACACACCCATACACACATGCAGCATGCAGCCACCCTTACCAGGGAATATGATGACTCAGTGATGACCCCACAACATCTCTCTCCTCTTTCACACTCCTCTTGTCTTTTTCTCAGCCCTCTTCCCTGGCCGTTCACATAACCCTCCCAGACTCTAGAGGGGGAAGAAAAGGGGGATGAAAGAGGAGGAGGGGAAGTAGATGGGTGGGGAGGGATGAGAAATTAGAAGGAGGGGGTACGATAGGGCAAACAGTGTGTATGCGTGAGTGTGCAGAAATAGCTCAGGGTAAACACAAGCTAGTATGGGAACTTAACCATCTTAGCACTGTGCCACTGTAGAAAGCCTAGCCACCTCTCAACTGCATGCCCCCTCCTTTTTTCCTGTTATCCTGTCATGCTGCTGTGTATTTGGTCCAAAAAGTGTCAGCAAGCTGGCATAACCAGTGGTTTAGGTGTCTGTCTTTCTAAATGAATGTGTCATTATTAAAATGTCAGCAAAAGGAGTGGAAAGTTCTGTGGGTGATCTACAATTAATGCTCCAATTCACAAACAAAGAGTAGCCATTTAATTTTAATAATTCCAAACATTTTACTAAGAGTTGTGGATGTTTGCAGGTCAAGAATGATCAGGACCAATGAGGAAGCGAGTAATGTCACACTGCAAACCCATCATCTCACTGTAAAAACTAACTTGGTTTCCTGTAATACCCAGTATAAGATCCATCCTACTGTGTGTCTTGTATTAGGATTTTCTGCTTTCTTCTGACACTCCACATTAAGTCCAGATCAGTTAAGTTCTGCTCTATTCTATCAAAATACTAGTATTACTGAGGACAGACCTATGCCACCATACTCACAGCTTTGAGCCATCCACCTGCACTGATTATGTAATTGTTCTGATAATGTTGCTTCCTTACATTCTAAATAAATTAATGCTGTTGGCAGCAACTATCACAGTCACAACATAAATGGTGCTATTTTTCAGCACTAAATTAAGAACAATTTGCAGTGTGTTCCAAACCGTAGAAACCCCTGTGTAATTCCTTTAAATACCCCCCTCCCAACATTTTGCACTCTGACAAGGAAAACTCCTACAAATATAAGCAATAAGATAAAAAACACCTTTATCCATGCCTTTCTTCCACAAATTGAAAACTGTGCCTCTTTAGTAAATCCCAATAGTAACTTTTTAAAGTCAAAGGAGTATTTTCTGCTGATATAGACCATTAGTAAATCTGGCCTTAAGTCTTTTGTACAGTTAATACAGTGTTAATACAGTTGAACAACAACTCCACAAGGACTGTGGAGACTGGAGACTGAGCAAAAAATTTTTTAATAAAGTCTTAATGCAGTGTAGGGGCAGCCTTCTACCAAGCCAAGTTTGCATGTCAAAGTGTCTTGGCCAAGATACTGAACCCCAAATTCCTTTCAGTGCATCCATGGGAGTGTAAGCATGCTGCTGATTGTTAGAAAGCATTAAAATGCATAAAATAAAGTGCTGTATGAATGTGTGTGTGAATGGGTGAATGTGGCTTGCAGTAAAAAGTGCTTCGTGTGATCAGTTAGAGCATGAAAGTTCTATTTAAATACCAGTATATTTACCAGTCTATTGACTTGGAATAAAGACTATTCCAGAGCTTTCAGTTTCAATTTGCTCAACTCATCAAATTCTGTCTGCTGCTGAACACTGAGGTCCAGTTGAAATTTGCTGAAAAACAATAGACTTTTAATCAAACAAGCCCTTTCTCAATAGCATCACAAGAAAATACACAAGCTGATTCTAACTGCATCTGCTGTGGCTATATCAGGACTCCCCAGCTTGTCATATATGGATGTTTGTCTAGGACTTGGCATCACATTTAAATGCAATGGGAACTATGAAGCCTCATTTTCAACGTGCCAGGTTAATGTTGTAAAGGGACATATTTTAAGCTAAATCACAATTGTTTAGGTGCTTAAATCTAACCAGGAAGCAACTGGAAACAAAAAAAAAAAAAAAAAGGTATAAGAAACAAAACACCCAAATGGGACATGAGACTGCGGTGACTTGGTTTACAAACTTGTGATTCATTGTGCCATTTGTTGCAGACTTTGTTGTGCTCTCTAACAGGGCTATTTGCACTTGGTGGCCAGTATAGCTCCGGTACATCAGGTACCAGCACTAGTGAACATCTTGTGTGTTTTATATTATGTTTTATATAGTTATTATAAATTTTATACCAACAGTTTCTGATTTTTAAAAAAAACAATATTGTCCACAGTAAAAAACATGTGTCTGTGTCTGTAATGCATATTTTTTAAGTGCACTTGTCCCTGTTTTACTACAGTTACTGACACACATATTTTTATACAGTGCAGTACAGAATGAAGACCAGCACTGTTGATGTTTGGATCTTGATTAATAAAAATGAATTACCTTCGGATTTTCTTTGAAAAGCTTTAGTGTGTATATCCATGTCTGTTCTAATTTGTGTCGTCTAATAGAACACTGTCTCACATGCATCACTATGCAGTGTTGCTAATTCCAGTACGACAGGCCATAATTAGGCTAATGCTTTAGATGATGTGACTACTGTACATCAGACAACTAAGAGGGTGACAGACAGAGACGGGAGACATGGATAGAGTACCACAGCCCTGGGAAAGGACAGATAAGGGAAGCAAGTGGCCGAACTCTGGGTCATTTGGCAAGGAAAGAGAGTCAGAGCTAGCTGGGCATAGCCTTGGGAAAAAGTGAGAATCCCCCGGAGGAAGGCAGCATTGACCCAGCAGGGAGAGACTTATGGAGCCTGAGCAGGAGAGTTGCGAGTGCTGCTGGGAACTGAGTCCCCAATGTCCTGCCAGGATACTGCCTTCTCCCCCGACCCCTCTGGACACACAGACACACATGCGCAAACACACACACACACACACACACACACATATGCACTGTAGCCCTCATCCTGCTTCAGGTCACGGGTTTCTGGGCAGCTTCCCACCGATTAGGTTCCCTTCCTTTCCTCCCTCCATCAGAGAGCCAATAGAAGTGACAGACTGGGATAGATGGATGTTAAAATTAGTTGTGGCTGAACTCTGGCTGTCACTCTCCATCCCACGTCTCTTCTTGAGAAATACTGGTGCACTGTAGGCAAGGCCATAATCATAGTCCATGGTGTGTGGCAACAACAATTGGAAAATCTTTTTTTTTTTCATAGTTTGGTTCATTTTACCAATGGATAGATCATAAATGAAAGCACAAACAACTATGTTCATTTAGTAAGACAATATTCTACCCTGGGTCTCCAACTTCAGTGTTTTTTGTTAAAGGTTGTAGTGTTCCACTAGAGGGATGCATAGCAAAGAAATTCTCTCCATCATTATGCTTATGTTGAAGTAAGCGGATCATGTTTTGTTTTTGTATTGGTCTATTCTGATTTTCCTTTGATCAGATCAAAGCCAATTTCCATGTGCCATTAGTAATGACTCTCCACATGATGGGAATGTTTTGATATGTTTTCTGTTAGGGTCTTTGTGGATGTCTGTGTACAACCCAGTGGTGATCACACAGATTGTACAAACTGTCTGCATGAATATTTTTCATAAAAACCATCAGTGTAGTATGATGCTAGTGTTATACTTTTCACATCTTGAAGTAGACAAGGGTGTTCTGGGGTCAGAGTGGCATATATTTCATCATCAAAGGGTGCCCTCAGTGTTTGTGCATACTTCCATGTAACTTCCATGTAGTGCATGATGGAGCAGTGGTTAACACAGTTACCTCAAATCAAGAACGTTCTGAGTTCAACCTTCAGTGTGGATGCAAGTTAAATAAAGCTCCTAAGGGGGCAGAGTAAAGTGCTGTATGAATAAATGTGTGAAAAAGGTTAATGCGGCTTGCAGTTAAGAACACTTTTAGGGGTCAGTTAGACTAGAAAAACCAAATGCTATAACTGAAAGTTAATTTCAGTTTCTGGTACACATAAAGACAGACCAGAAACCCATGTAATCAGACCTGCATCTTGTTTAGATCCTCTTCACAAGATGATCACATACACATAAATAAAAGTCAGATGTTTCGGATCAGTTATATGTTTGCTTATCATACGTATGCACGCATCTTCACAGTGGTCTTTTATGTTTATACCAGCACTACTTTTTCTACCATTCACCTGAAGAGTGTTTAACTCTTCCTCCTTCATTATTTTAAGGCAAATTTTGTGTTTCTAAAACAAATAAAGCAGAAGTTATGCTGCACTTATCCACTTTTCACATATGGGATCACAACAGTCTCAGACAATCTAATCTTATCTAGAGTGTTTGCACTTATGAATGGTACGACTATATTATCTGTGTGTTTACTGTCCTTGAGTCTGAACTGTGGATGAACCTTGTCAAATCTGCTTTTATGATGTGGACCATTTTCATTAAAATGGCTCTCCCCCACCTTCACTTGTAATTAAAAGGCAGTGGGAGACTGGTGGTACCACCTCATATACCAGACCAGACAGTACCTGGCCTGGGGGTTACCACAATGTTTATGCTCCTACACAGTTACCACACAGGCAGGCGTTTAAAGTATATGACTTTTTGAAGGCTGGTGTGCATATTTTTGGGTTGTTTGTGGTACAGTATTTGTTATTTAATATAATAGTAATATAATAGATTTGTGGCCATTTTTGTATCAGAGCATTTTCTCTTAAAAAGAGATGTTTAAAACAATTAGTGTGTGGGTTGCCTTAAAAATTATGTGTGATGGGGCAGCTGTGGCTCAGGTGGTAGGGCGGGTTGTCTACCAATCGCAAAGTCGGTGGTTTGACCTCTGGCTCTTCCTGTCCATGTGTTGAAGTATCCTTGGGCAAGATACTGATACCATCCATCAGAGAGTGTGTTTGTGTGAATATTAGATAAAAATGTTCCAGTACATATAAAAACACTGTATCAATGTGTGTGTGATTGAGTGAATGAGACTTGTAGAAAGCGCTTTGAGTGTCTAAACTGAGTAGAAAGGTGCTATATAAGTACCAGTCCATTTACCATTTTGTTAAACTAGCTGAGTCAGGTTAACTAAAGTCAAGAAACAGATAAACTTAAGCTATTAAGTTGGCTCAACTGTTTACTGACAGTTTAAAAAACAAGTTGCTTTTCCTTTAACAGTGTCATTGTTTTACCAAATGGATTATTCAGTTAAAATGGAGGTCCTGAAACCGCTTCATACTAGAGTCAAGTCAGAGTACAAAGATAGCATGAGAGCCTATTTTTAGTGACACTGACAGAAATTAATATGTGCAGTTTGGGGCTGGATTCAATGCTAACCTTCACTTTGGTTAGAATGACTTGCATTGTTATGGAAAGAAACAACTGTGACTTAACTGAACATGTAGTAAAGATTCTTTTAAACAGATTAGAATCTGTTGGTATCATTCGTACTTCCTTTGCCTGGTTTAAATCGTATCTCTCGATTCGTAATCAGTATGTACAGTTAAAAATTTCAGATCACAAGCTTGCCCAGTTGTCAGTGGTGTTCCCCATGTCTCTGTCTTAGGTCCTCTTCTATTTATTATTTATCTTTTACCCTTAGGTCACATTTTTAGGAAATTTGGCATACATTTTCATTCTTATGCTGATGACACCCAGCTTCGTGGTTGTCTGCTAATTTTAAATTTTGGTCGGTCTGTATATTTCCACCTACGTAATATTAGTTGGCTATGCCCATCCCTTACAACTAACATTACTGCTATTCTTGTACATGCTCTGGTGACATCGTGAATTGATTCTCTCTGGCTTACCATGCAAACTTCTCCATAGACTTACCAGAACCCCTTCCACAGAACATATTACTCCTGTCCTTCAACAGCTTCACTGGCTTCATGTAAAATGTCACATTAACTTTAAGTCTCTCCATAATCTCGCACCTCCATATCTCTCTGATCTTCTGCGCATCACCAGTCCTTCCCGTACTCTGATATTCTCCTCCTTATTATACCATCTGCTTGTCTGACCACCATAGGCTTCAGAGCTTTCAGCTGAGTAGTCCCTCGTCTTTGGAACTCTCTCCCACACCACATTCTTAGTGTTGACTCTCGCTATCTTTAAAGCCAGTCTTAAAACACATCTTTTTAAGCTTGTTTATTCTGTTTGATTTCAGTTTATGATGTATTGACTTTTAATTCTATGGTGTCTTCCTGCTGCTATTTTATCTATGCTGTGATTTTGTTGTTTAATTGCTTGTAAGGTGTCCTTGAGTGTCTTGAAAGGCGCCTATGAATAAAATGTGTTTTTTTAAAGACACACAGCAAGTTTCCAAATTACTCAAGTTTTAAAGTGGTCTCAAGCACTTTGGACAAAATTTTAGGCCCTTGAGGAAGAGGCACCAAAGAATGATTTTTTTTTTAGTGCAAAAAAAAGTTGCACCAAGGTTATTATAGTTACCTAAACTAAAACCAAAACCAGATTTTAGTTAACTGAAATAAAAAATAAAAATAGACTTTTGGGGGGATAAAAAAGAGAGAATAAAGAGAGAACAAACTGAAATCATTTTATGCACTCACAGAACTAACTAAAACACAATAAAAATACATAGGAAATGCCCTTAGTTTTAAACTAGCAAACCCACTCTGGAAACTAAAGGGAACTAAACTGAATTGAAAATAAAAAGTTAATTGAAATAAAACCAAAAATAATTAGAAAATACAAAACAATAATAACTGTGGTTTGTACACTATTATATATTTACATCAGAATCTTATACAAATGAATAACATAGAAAAGAAACTTTGAGAAGTCCCTCTCATATAATGCAGTTCTTTTAATGATCTGCTGTGCTGTAGTACTACAGTCCAAACTAGTACTACATTGCCTTGAACAATCAGGATAACATACTAGAAGAAATTATGTCTTCTGCAGTCTTTGTTGACTGGATTTCTCAGTCACACACATGGGGTTATTTTACTGCTGGAGATGTGAAAAATGGAACACCAAAAAAGGAACAACAATAGCCTCAAGTGTTCTCGTACTTTCATCTTTCCACCCTGATTAAATGTTGTCACACGAGGAGAAAGCACATTTTCTGCACTCATGGTTGAACTTAATGTGCCTATTTAGCCAAGAGAAAATGGCATGTTTCTTAAATGGCCAAATTAACAGGAACCCCTTGATCATCGTTCTTTAAAATTATTTTTTATTGCTTAAACTCAATTTTGAACATCCCAAATGCAAAACTAAGATATAATTCAGCTCTTATTCCAGTAGTCATGTGTAAAAGTAGTTTATTGTTAGACAAGTTGCAGACCTTTGCGTGGGTGAACTACTTGCTCTCTTTTACTCTGCTGAAAGGCTCCACATGCAAAAATCTTCTTCTGTGCTTTACGATCATGCAAGTTTGTCATCCTTGTAAAAACACTGCCTAGAAATGTCAGGTTTTGGTGTCAGGACTGTAGAATAGTATACTGAGGGCTATGATTGAAAGCAGTAAGTTCACACCCTCGCTTTCTGGGCTGTCAGAAGCCATTATGTGCTGAAGAATATGGCACAGCTGGAGGAGATAATTGGAACTGTATGACTTTATGGAGAATTAATTCTTGGAGTCACTTAGCAATCACAATTAGAGTGTCTGAAAGTGTTAAAGGTATTTAAGCGTGGGTTTTTGCTTTGCTGTGATCAGGAAGGAAACCCGGCATGTGTCTGAAATGGGTGCTGTGACTAATACTTCATGACCAATATGTAAACAAACTAAATGCATGTGTACTTGGTTACAAATGTAGCATAGGACACATGCTTACTATCTGATCTTACTCAGAGCATGTGTCACACATGATTAACTGGATTCCAGTGGAACATTGTTTGCACAAACTGATAAGGAACAAGCTCACTGTGCTTCAACAGAGCATCTGATCACTGAAAGAGGATGTTAAAATCACATCAGGTCTGACTTTGGCTTTCATCAAAATGTTAGCCACTATAACAACAGACAATATTAGTTTGAACTAAGGGGGTTTGGATGTTCAAATGCATGATGAACAGATGTATGTGAATGTGTGCTGATTTCATTGCAGATCAAAGAAACACAGTTTTCAAAGTAACAAGGAAGTGGCCTTTTCTGTTTGGGTGTTGGATTGAGTCAAAAGCCCCCAGACCCCAGAAAGGCCCATTATATGCTCCTGGCATGCATACAGGTAAAGGGTCTTGACTTTAGTTTGTGGGGCTTCCTGTCTCTGAATGTGTGTATTTAGGCAGTTCTGAGTAGATAATGGCCCTGGGAGGCTGAACTGTGGTGGTGTAATGGAGACAGATAACCCAGCTTCACTGTAAACACCTGTCCATGTAGTGTGATTCATGGTATACACATGTAGACACACACACACATAAAGGTGTTGGAGTCCGCTAGCCTAATGCATGTGAATATTGTGTCCCTTTTGTGTCTTTCCTTTATCTCTTAATGTGTGACTTCAATTTGTTTTCTGTGCCATAGAGGTTTTGGTTTTTGGTTGTGACAGAAATTGTATACATTTAAAGGTACTGCAAATGCTGGTAACACAGGTGACTGACTGCGTGGTTGCAAAACCAAATACCTAGAGCGAGTACTTGACAGTAATGTATAGTAAAAGCATTTGTGGCACATAGACAAACATTCAGAGACATAGCTGTTTTTTTAAACAAATATATTTACTTACATTTTTCAGTCTCTTACCTAATAGGATGTTAGATCAACTTATCTGCTTTTTTAATGCAGCTGATTGCAGCATGTTTTTGAGATTTTAGATATAGTATGCTCGTTGAGATGTCTGTAAGCTTTTGCAGCCAATGGTTATATGGGCGTACTGTAGATTTTCAGAAGCATACAGTACATGTATTTTGAAGTAGTATATTTTTACATCATTATTATTTTTAATCAAATCTTTTTTTCAGATCCCAGTATTTCTACATATTAAGTTCAGTTTCAGTTCAAATAAGATTATTACTATTATGATTCCTGTGGAGCTCACTGTTTATGCTACAGTAATGCATCATATTCTATAAAATCGCATGTTTGTAGTGTGGTTGTCCTGTGAGGACCACATATCCCTAAAAAACAGGTTTTAATCAGTTTAGAAACACAGACATACAACTTCATTTTAAAAAGTATATTAAATATATTTATACAGAAGAATCGCAGCTGAAATAAAAGGCTTGAGCACTTTGTAAAGTGGCTAACTGTCAATATCTGCAGGGGGGTTCAAATATTAATGAAAAATGAAGATGGCATGTTAGCAAAACAGCGGGTTAAACTTTTACATTCATTCAAACAAGTGATTTCTCACATATGCTAATCTGAAAGTGCTGGCTGAGCCAGCACCAGTTCAACTTGCCTGTTTTATTAAACCAGACATGGCAGGAGTTCCCCTCTCCATTGTCAAAGCTTTTCTTGTAACGTTTAGCACGTTTATTATAAACAAGTTATTAAACATTTCTTACATCACACTTGTTGGCCAAGGTGGTTAGTAAGAGAAAGCTCATTTGTTACGATTATAAATGAGTGGTCATCTGCTTGCTAATGCTCGTTCTGTTTCCACACAAAGCGCAGATGGTAACTGATCTCAGAGCTGTGAAAGCAGAGCCAGTGGCAGCTTGCCTAACACGCTAGTCTCCCGTCAGTGTGCTGTCAAAGATGAGAGCTTTATTTACAATGCGCAAACAACCAGAAAAATCTGGTGGCCTCTCACTAGATAAGCACTGCTTGCCTTGCTTGCTGTGACAGGATGCCAGTCATTGTAATTAAATTATTTTCCATCCATCCATCCATTTTCTTCCTCTTATCCGGGGTCGGGTTACGGGGGCAGCAGCCTAAGCAGAGAACCCCAGACCTCCCTCACCCCAGCCACCTCCTCCAGCTTATCGGGGGGAACACCAAGGCGTTCCCAGGCCAGCCGAGAGATATAATCTCTCCGGCGTGTCCTGGGTCTGCACCGGGGCCTTCTCCCAGTGAGACATGCCCGGAACACCTCACCCAGAAGGCACCCAGGAGGCATCCTTGTCAGATACCCGAACCACCTCAGCCGGCTCCTTTCGATGTGGAGGAGTAGCGGCTCTACTCTGAGCCCCTCCCGGATGGCTGAGCTCCTCACCCTATCTCTAAAGGAGAGGCCAGCCACCCTTCAGAGAAAGCTAATTTCCACCGCTTGTATCCGCGATCTCGTTCTTTCGGACACTACCCAAAGCTCGTGATCATAGGTGAGGGTGGGGACATAGATCGACCAGTAAATCGAAAGCTTTGCTTTTACGCTCAGCTCTCTCTTCACCACGACGGACCGGTACAGCGTCCACATCACTGCAGCCG
>VUQS01034636.1:0-10464 GCA_015108495.1 Heterochromis multidens | reverse complement strand
TCTGTCTCTCTGTGTTAGCCCTGCGACAGACTGGCGATCTGTCCAGGGTGTACCCTGCCTCTCGCCCTGTGGCAGCTGGGATAGGCTCCAGCCCCCCCGCGACCCTGAATTGGATATGAGGATGTTTCTCAGTTAACAATCCAGCATCAAGTGGACATCTTCCTCCAGCTTAAATAGAAGACAGCTGATTACCCCAATTGCTCCCAGGTGAGGTAATCAGCCCAGGTGCAAAGAACTGGCAGGCAGGAGCTGGAGACAGACCCACCTCTAAAACACAGGGTGTGGTAACAGCAAACTAAAACACAGACAGGTAGAGAGAGAGACAGAGAGAGAGAGAACCAGAGTGAGACAAAGATAGGAAGAGTGAGTCAGCCAGGAAGACTGGAGGACCCCCTTGCGATTGCTTTAATTGCAAGCAGATTGCCGCAGTTGCCCATAGTTTGCCTGTAGTTATTGAGGCCTAACATGGTGTGAAATCTTCTGTTCCTTTCCACGTTTTGGTGCCTCATCCTAATTGAACACCAAGTGAAGAAGCTATTTCAAAGTAACAGAATAATATGAAACTAAGCATCAAAGCACCACGGATTCAGTCTCTAGCTTCCTAAGTGAAAGACTTGTGACTTGTTTCCAACCAACTCACCAACCTCTGTAGGCAGACTTTGGTGATCCTTGTAATTGTTAGGTCTTTTGTTGGAGTCAGTTTCCAAGTCAGTTTGTGGACTGGAGTCAGTTTTCCCTTGAAATATTATTGAGATGGTTGTTTAGTTATTTGGGAAACTACTTTTCAGCAGACACTTTTCTTTTTAAATAAAAACCAGTTGTAGTTCACACAAACAAAGGCTAACCCCAAAATACAAGCCAACCCCCCCGGCTATTGTTGCATAAGGTGTACCTTCCAATTCTTCAAAATAAAATACCTGTTAAGAAATTGCTGTTATTATTATTATTATTTTGTCCAACAATACACTAGAGAGCATTTAATTTGAAATGGGTGCAGAAAGTATTGGGTTTATAAGGTATATTGCTTTCTGTAATAAAAGCTTCTGTCACTATATGCTATAAAAGTGACATCTTACCTGAAGTTATTAAAAACAAGTCTGACAACCCTGTGACCAGATTTTACTACCTGGATTTTTAACATACCCACTCTCTTTCATCCAGGCTGCAATAACCTCCCCCTGTCTCCTATTAGACTGTCAAATGGCTGGCACTGGGAGTCATACACTGTGGTAGATAAAGATGCTAAGAGACACTGCATCTAAGTGAATGGCTGTGTCTGACTTACTATTAAACCAAACTGAGCTTTGATAATGTGACATATGCAGTATGATGAGCTCTGTTCTTCACACAGCCTTGTAGTATTATGAGGGTATGCATATTTTACAAGGGTGACTCTGGTGGGAATAATTTCAGAATCCTTGCAGCATTAGTGCCCTCCTCTACACAGATCAGAACCATTACCAGTACCTGCATCCTTGTGTGTGTTTGTGCGTATGTATGTGGACTGGATCATTCAGTTAGTACTCCTGAAAACCAGAGAATATAATGTGAATAATGGCGCATACATAAGATAAAAGAAATAGACATAGCTTCAGTTTCTTTTACCTTGACTTGGTCCAGGTTTTGGCTGATGTTGTTCTAACAGCAAATAAAGTGGATTCAGGTTAATACAGAATTAAATGGACTGGCTCCCTCGACAAAATTCCCCAGTTTTAAAATGTGAGACTAAAGTGGCGTCCACCCAGAAAGCGACAAGCAGCAATGTGGCAACCATAGACCATAGAATATGAGTGACATTTGGCATCTTCAAGTGACGATGGGCAAAATAACTGCTGGTCATGCAAAGTGGGTGGGTCCTGAGTTGAACCTTTCCCAACTCCAAAGTGAGTGACTGAAGCAACTATAACAATGAGTGCGAAGAAATGTCTACTAGTGACATAGTGACAACCAAATCACTTGCTATGTGGATGTCCTTAAAGTTACAGTGTGTTAAATTTTCACCGCTAGATGCCAGTATATTGCAGATTGCTGTCAACTGGGTTCTGTTTACTTACTCCTCCCAATTCAAGTGCATAATCTTAGCTACAGTGGCTGCTATAGGGCAAACATGTTTTAGTCAGCCAAGAGAGATCAGAAGCATTAAATTTAGACTGTATGCCATAAGGCCGCGGCCGGCCGGCGTGTTTCTACTACTGTTTGTACCGGATCCACCCCTGAATTTTTCCCTATCTGTTTACCTCAGCTGTCAATGCCGGGTGAGAAGTGTCCACCTTTATTTACTCTGGAAGAGGTTGTAAAACTTTGTGAAAGGAGTCCAATACGGGTCAAAGAGTGAGAGAAGCTCACTTCTGATTGATGACAGCGATACTGTCGTTGTTGTTGTTGAGGATATGTTGAACTGTCAGTAAGCACTGCTGTTTTTGTTGCCGTTAGCCTCTGTTAGTCACTGTTAGCTGCTGTTAGCAGGCGTTAGTGAAACTGTCTTTGAAGTGGATGTAATATAGTTGGACTCTGATCCTTAGTGAATAAACTCTCATGCGATGTGAGAATGTAATCAAACTGTTTATCAGGGGGAAAGTGGGATTTTTAGGACAGTCGAGCCTAACATTACCTGGCATAATGTTAGCTTATAACCAGCTGTTGTTGTTGTTTAGCTGGCTCTTGCCGGCTGTCTGGAGACAGTAGGGTCACATGTCTAATCTGCTGACAATAAGTAATTGTGACAGTATCAAGAATAAATGAGCATGTTTACATGTTTTTGTGTGTTAGAGCCCTGACTTCAGTTCAGGAGATGAGGTTTGAGGTGAGGAGGAAGAAGATGACGTTTTATTAAGATGCCGGTGGCGTTGTCTCTTTCCTTCACGTTTTCGTTTTTTTAGTGATGGGGACCCCTTCTCTGACAACAAAACATAGGTATGAACCTTCATATCTTGAGTCTGAAGGTGCAGGAACAAATTTAAATGTCCCTCCACGGCACATGAACGCCTACGACTTCTCTTTTCCTCCACCTTTGGCATACTACGTATGTGGCCGGTCTCTAGCTACATTCGTAAAATGCCATTAGTCGGAAGGGAGATGTCCTTCCCTGCCACTGTATTCAAATATGGTGGGGGAACATGGTGGCTTCCACAAACAGCAAACCTGCTCCTAAGTAGTTTTAATAGATTCATTATAAGTTTATGAGAATGCATCAGTTTCTTGGAATATGTAATTATATACTATTCTATGTATATTTATGAGTACAATATCCTTTTTTCTATTAAATAACCTAAAGAAATTACTGACTGTACCTTAAATGCTTGCTTCTTGACTGGCAGTCAAAGATGGGTTCTTTTAGTCATGACCACAGTCTTTCTCAGACAGATACAGTTTAACATACTTTTCCCAGATTACAATGTATGGACCCTAACCCTTAAACATGGCCAAACATTCATATATTGAGGTATGTAATCCATATGTGCCAAAACCTCAGGCTTCAGACTGCTATGACTCTGTGTTTCAGATATTTTTTTTTGTAATCTTGGCTCTGTGATGTCCTTGAGTAAATGTCCTTGATATGGTTAACTCAGTAACAGAACCCTCAAACATGCTGTTCAAACCCTCTGTTTGCAAGGGGAAGCCAATCAGAAGAAAGTTGGCTGAAACAGAGACGAGTTAAAACAGCTTGTTCCAGATAGTGGAGGAACTCATGAGTTGCACCTAGGCCTAATATGTGATAAATAGAGATTACTATGAATCATGCAAAGATACATTATTAGAGTTCAAGAATAAAAATATGGAGCTAGAATTGAGCATAATTATTTGTTAAATGTAACTAGCTAGCAAACAATTAGGGATGGACGTTTCAAGCAAAATTATCATTATTATTTTGATATTCACTAAGAACTCTTCAACTATTTTCTCCCCACTGCACTCTCACATTACAGTGCATAGTTATAGTAGACCTGTGACATGGTATTGGAGTTTGCACTGGACCTCATTTTTAATTGTTCCTTTCAACTTTTTGCTGTAGTCCTCTTTGGCTTTGCATGCGCCTCATTTTTGTGCAATAGCGTCTAATCTTGCTGCGCCACACATGATATGGCCACTGGTTCTAGTTAACATGTTCTTCTTAATGGTAGTTGCCATATAGCTTCTAGGTGATTTACTGCCACAGCCTCGAGGTAGAAGTGTATTACATATTACCAGCTGCCAGTAGAACAAGGAAAAATACATATATTTTAAGACAAGAAATAGTTGCAACAACTATTCATTTTTAAAACATATTTTGATGACTATTTGAATATTTGAAAAAGATGACCATCTCTAAATCTACTGGACTTTAAGTAATACAAGGAGCTTGCTGTCTCCAAACTATGTCATAGTGCTCCCTTACAATTGCATGTTAGTGATCTTTAACCCATACAGCTTAATTATTATATATTGCTGGAGTGGGTTTTCAATTACTGTACATGTATTTTTAGTAGATTGACTGTGATCAAGGGTGTAAAGAACAATGTTTATAATTTAGTTTGTGATGATTTTTTTCAGTATTACACTGTTGCTCAGTAATCTCTGTAATGTACACATTGGCAGTGAGAAGTCTCTTTATGTCTACCTACTCTGATTCCCAGGCTGGAAATATTATTTATAAATATGTTGCACTTGTGTGCATTTTTAATTTGATTTATTTTATGATTTTGTGGACTACTGCATTTGTTACTTCTGCCAACGTAATCAGCTGATCTCTTTAGATAAGATCATCAGATCTGCCCAAGAAGCATGAAGATGGAATTATGTGCCTCAAGGCTACATGTAGGAAAAAATTCACTGGGGTTACTTGTATACATCCACATTGCTGTTGCCTTGTTGATCCATTGTTAGAAGGCCATAGACTTCTCTGTGAACAACTACAGCCTACTGTCAACTATAATGTTTACAAAGACTTTTACAGAATAAGTGTGATTTCATGTTTTTTTTTTTCACATTTTTTCTTTTTTTCTTTTTTTCAATTTTCCTGTTAATCCCCACTGCAATAGACTGCCGACCTGTCCAGGGTGTACCCTGCCTCTCGCTCTATGACAGCTAGTATAGACTCCAGTCTAGCTGCGACCCTGAATCAGGGAGGGATGAATGGATGGATGGACTGATTGATTGATGGATTGATTGATTGATTCTCTACCTGTAACAAAGGTGTTTTTGTACCTTATTTTATGGCTGTGTCACACTAGAGTAAAACTAAGACTGCATCCTCCTTGCAACTAGGAAAAATTGTTGATTGCTGGGTGATTACATAGATTATTTTCAATTGCAAATAGTTGTGGCGACCAACTGGTCATCCAGAGGTTGCAGCACCCTCCAACTTCTGTATGATCACTTTCAATCTCATTGAAAGTTGATTGCACAGGTCCTGGTCCAACTTGGACTGACTGCAGTCACTCTCAGACCGATTGCCAAAAATGTGCAAATAATTGCTGTCTAATTTATATATGCAGACAAATTGCCAACATGTTGCAATCAATCTGAGTGAATATGTGCTGATGAGTGCAGCTCATCTGCGACATCTCTTTGCAATAGGGGACTGGTCACAACTGTTTGCCTACTGGTTTTATTCTGGTTATATCCGTATATGTTAAATGGACTGGTTCCTGTATAGTGCTTTTCTACTCTACTAGAGCACTCAAAGTGCTTTATACATGTCTCATTCACCCATTCACACAAGCACTTTTTTCTATGCTTTTTCTACGTAAGTGCTTTCTATCTAACATTCACACATTCACACTCCAATGAACACATTGGAGAGCAACTTGGGATTTAGTATCTTGCCCAAGGATACTTCAGCATGCAGAGATCGAACCTCCAACCTTCCGATTCATAAATGACTGCTCTACCTCCTGAGCTACAGCCATCACATCTCCCATATATAAAAACAGAGTGCTGAATGCCAATGTCATTTTGCAATTAAATTGCTGTCCTGGAGCAACTATGTCACTATTTGTGGAGAAATTTCTGTTTCAAATCTATGAGGTTCTGGCTGGATTCTGAATACAGAACGTATGCAATTGCCAGCTTGACCCCATTGAACTGCAAACTGATAGCAGACTGAGTGCATCTTAATGCTGTTTCATTGCCATTTTTATGCACAAAAGTCACTTTGAAGACAGCAACTTGACTGCAAGTGGTCGCAGACCTTGTCCTTGTCTGAATCAGCCATTTCAAAGGCATTGAGGTGGCAAGTTCATTGCACATGGTTGCTTAAAGTGCATAGAATAAAAGCAGTCTGTAAATGTGTGCGTTAGTGGGTCAATACTGCTTGTTGTGTACAGTGTTTAATATGAGCATCCACCACTACAATAGTATAGATATGATATGACAGAGAATAACAAAAGGCATAATAGGCCACCCTCAACATCTTCAGTGTATCATCAGAAAACTCTTACTTTTGCCTTTTTTGATTTTTGAAGATTGACAAATTATGTTATGCACTTTTGTCATTTAGGACATCAGTCTTTGTGTGCCATTCTTTTGGCAATAACAACAAATTTATTCTGTTTATTAATGTGTCTCTCTACTGAAAATTAAAATGACTTGATATTCATTCTTTTTCTTACTAATGCACACTAATGCAAAGTGCTCACACATGTACACATTTGTGTAATTCTATTAAGCGCATTAATTCATGTGGACACCTTATAACCAAGAAGAATAGCACCAATTTCAAACCCCTGAGTGCACCTGTCACAAACCTGTTACCCCTAGTATCCAAATTAATCACAGTGTGTTCAAAGCTTTTAAAAATGCAGCAGATGTACACACAAGCATGCACAACAGCACAAAACACATTGAAAGCTCTATCTGTGCTCATTTATTACTATTTTATTTATTTATTTTCATTCTTTTGTCTGTTACATATTTATTCATTTTTGTAGTTGGCCATAGATGCTTTCATCTTTTTCTCTGTGTACACTGTTTTATTAAGCGAGGTTCTGTCTGACTCTTACTCTTTGACCCACTCTTCCACCTGCCTTTTTGAAGTAAAGCCAGCATAATTGCATGTATGAACATCATTTCTCTCTTCTGCCTGGTAATACATCATCGATGTCCCTGCTTCCAGCTTGGTGCATTGTGGGGCACAGTGGCCATTTAATGAGTATGCAATGTCTCACTCTGCTCCATCTAGTTTGTTTGTTATCTCCTCTGTGTTTTTGAGATTTATGGTGGCTTGTGAATAAGTGATGTCTCCCTTATCGGAGGCGTGTGGCTGGGCTGTAGTGCCATTCTCTGTGTGCCTTTTGTTTAATGGATTCTGGTAAAACACTGATATGTTATCTTGTCAGTGTTTAGAATAAAACGGAGACACAGAGATGCTAAATGGTCTTCAGAGGCATTTTATTAGTTCAGAAATCACTGGAGGTTTGAACAAATATTAAAACAGCTACATGTGTGGCTCTGTGGAAACTGATTGCTGCTGACTGTAGTTTATCATTTGCAAATAGAAAGAATGTGTTGTTTTGTGCCTCCACAGTCTCCAAGGACAGTGTGTTTTGCTCCTGAGTTCAAAATGTAGAAATCAATCAGTTTTTCAGTCATTTAAAAGCGACCCAAAGAGCCCCAAGGATCAATGACTCAGCATGACTTCTCTGATATGCTGTGTAGTCAATGGCTTCACAAGATGAGTAAG
Source organism: Heterochromis multidens (assembly GCA_015108495.1). Lineage (NCBI taxonomy): Eukaryota > Metazoa > Chordata > Actinopteri > Cichliformes > Cichlidae > Heterochromis > Heterochromis multidens. Next base: position 2,804 of record VUQS01034636.1, on the reverse strand, counting down.
AGAGGCAAAAAAACTGCCTTGTGCCAAATTTATATTTTAATGTCATTTATATTATGTTGATAGCCAAAATTTTCCTGTATGCAGTATATGAAATGATATGCAAAAGCAAGTTCTCTTTGTGACAGGTACAGAGTAAATTATCACCAGACTTTAAGTTTTTTCCAGCTCACTGATTTGCTTCTCTGTCTAGATGGCTGGAAAGTGTTCTTTCTAGCCATAGCAGACAAGTGAAAAGCTCCATAAAAACTCCTAACTGCCTCAATGTGGAGGCTACAAGTGAACTGTAATATTGCTCTACTTCTGGTTAATGTGTATAGTATAAGCCACTATTTCCAAGAACTCATAGTAAGTCTGTTTGTATCTATCACCTGTTTGTGGTGCCCAGTAAGTGAGAAAAAAAGTGTGTTAATGTAGGTTTGCAATTCAGATGCAAAGGAACAAAACAGGTCAATGAAGTACACATTTTAAAAATAGGCAGAACTGAACACCGTTGTCTTTACCCTTCAAATTTATGAAACTGATTATGGTTTTCCTTAATTTTTTCATATCTGTACTGTTGCAATGCTCATATTAAACACTGCCAAAGTTTCAATTAATGTCAAAGTAATGCCTAATCTGTGAGCGAAAAGGTCAGGCTATAGACTGCTCTGAAGCTTGTGTGTTTCCAAATAATAATAATAATAATAATTACTATTATTATTATTATTATTATTATTATTGTATATTCTTGAATCTGTTTGACAAAGAAATTGTCAAGCTACTGTCTATCTTTTTGGGTGAGGGTGGGGTGGGATGGAAGGCAAGGACTACCCCCCCCCCAAAAAAAATGTATTTACCATCCCTAAAGTAGAAAGCAGAACACAACACTGGATACAGTTGCCTTTCTCATACTGACAGCCAAAAGCTAATGTTTGTTCACACCACTTCATAGTTCAGTAGGAAACTGAATTTTTGGCTAGTCTAAAGTTAAAACACTGTTGCAATGGGGAGGAGACAGAATCACAAGCTGTATGTACCTTGACTTTCAACTAGACTGAAATTATGTTCACGTATTGCTAGTCAGACTGAATGGCTTGTGACTACAGTTACAGTGACAACAACGGGTATATGATCTTTATAATTCTACTAATTCAAACAGTTTTTTTGTTTCTAAGAACAGTTATAAGGGCAGGGAGATATTATACAGCCTCTTAGCAACATTGCAGTAACATTTTGCCTGCAATCAGTATCATCCATGGAGCTGGAAATGGGCATAATTGGTTAATTTTAAGCAAATTTATGTCCAAAATCTGTAGCTCTTTGACAGTATAAAATATTCTGTCATTTTTGTAGCAAGCAATTTGCACTGAAGAACCTTCAGAAGCCATTTCAGTTCGATTGAAAGATTCAGAGTCTGTGTTTGAAAAGATGTAATTGGCTTTTTAGTTTTAATGCCCTGCTGTAAATGTCTTGGGTATTTGGATTTGCCAAAAGTTTTGCAAAACTAGGCATGGATAAGATTAAAATAGAACCCATGGGGTATTGTACAGTCACGCATCGACGACCTGCCTAGTTGTGGTGAGCTAATCCATCCATTATAAGTGTGTGTGTGTGTCCTGCTGTTAGACCCTTTTGCTGTGTTATCGATCAGGAAGGCCCAGTCCACGTCTTACGCTTCCTCTATAATGTTTCTATTCTGGGCTTTTTCTGTTCCCACATTCTCTCCCCTTCTCGTTTTCTTTACCTTTTCCATAGCAGAAAAGCTTTAACAAGCGTTTCCTCTCTTGTTTTGTAAATATCACAGGATTCCACCATACTGTACAATATATTTTATTTACCTTCTTTGATTTCAGCCATAACTCAACCTCAGTTAACCACTACTCAACTTTTCACCTAACTTGTGAGCAATGATTGAAGTGATGAAAGATGTGACAGAGATATTCTAACACAGCACAGTATACTAACTACATCTGCAACATGATATTATTATAAACCCAAAACAGACGTGCCAGGTTGTTTAAGTTTAAGATATTATGCAGCTGATGGACGCACTGATAGTGTGCATTTTTTTAAACAATGTGTATTCATATAATCCCAGCTAATCTTTTTGATTTATTTAGTTTAGTTTAATTTATTCTGTATTACCACACTAAGTGGGAGGAACTGCATGTTCAGTAATGTTACCCTCACTTGGAATTTGACTTTTTACATGAAAAACAATGTTCTTGAACACACAGTCGTCTTAGTGTCCTGGATAAATACAGTGGGGCAAAAAAGTATTTAGTCAGCCACCAATTGTGCAAGTTCTCCCACTTAAAAAGATGAGAGAGACCCTTAATTTTCATCATAGGTATACCTCAACTATGAGAGACAAAATGAGAAAAAAAAATCCAGAAAATCACATTTTCTGATTTTTAAAGAATTTATTTGCAAATTATGATGGAAAATAAGTATTTGGTCAATAACAAAAGTTCATCTCAATACTTTGTTATATACCCTTTGTTGGCAATGACAGAGGTCAAACATTTTCTGTAAGTCTTCACAAGGTTTTCACACACTGTTGCTGGTATTTTGGCCCATTCCTCCATGCAGATCTCCTCTAGAGCAGTGATGTTTTGGGGCTGTCGCTGGGCAACACGGAATTTCAACTCCCTCCAAAGATTTTCTATGGGGTTGAGATCTGGAGACTGGCTAGGCCAGGACCTTGAAATGCTTCTTATGAAGCCACTCCTTCGTTACCCAGGTGGTGTGTTTGGGCTCATTGTCATGCTGAAAGACCCAGCCACGTTTCATCTTCAATGCCCTTGCTGATGGAATACGAATAC
>VUQS01034633.1:0-23732 GCA_015108495.1 Heterochromis multidens | reverse complement strand
AAAATCAGCTTTAATACCCGTCACCACCCATCCATTATTGCTATAGTAACAGCCAGCCATGATAAACATGCTGCTTTTCATGCTTGGCCAGAGTGATTGGCAGATCATCTCCACCCACCAATAATGGCAGTATTAATTATTCCACACACATTATTCAGGACTGAATTGCTGAAGAGCTCAGGCCAAGGTGGACACTGCTCGTCAGTGCCGGTTTGACGGGCTGTGCAGCGCATTGTGAGCTTGAATGCAGAGGAAGTTCAGGAGTTCCCCAGATGAGCGAAAAATGTTATTTTCTATCTCAAAAAAACAAAAAACAAACAATAAAAAATCATTACCTGCCTCCTCTTCTTCTAAGTCCACTCCAACCCCCTCTACCTTTCCTCCATGTTCACCCCATCCCCCGTCCTCTTCCCCATTTCCACCCTCCCCTTCTTCCCACATCGGGTCTCTAATGCAACACACAGCATTGTCCGGTGCTGAAGTGGCACAACTGCCAAACAATTATCCAACAGTGCTCTAAAAGCCGCTCAAATACAATGTGCTTCTGTATGCGTGCGTGAGGGAAAACCGGGCTTGGTAGAGACAGACAGAGAGAGACAGTACATGTGATTTTTATTCATGGGTTTATTTTGCTGTCTCCTGTGTGTGTGTTTCCATCTTTTTTCTTTTTTTTATCCTGTGTTTACATTTATACTCGTGTGTGCATCTTTTTGTTAGCCCAGGTTTGATTATAAGTATGGATGTGCGTCTGCAAGTGTTGTGTCTGTGTGTAAATGTGTGTCTGTAGATCCTCCAGTGGGGATTCCCCTACCCTTTAACTCCTACAGGGGAGGGATGCTTAAACTCCCTCTTCCTTACGGTCCTTCCCCTCCCTAATTGCATACATCTCTTACTCCCCTCCACTCACTTCCTTTGCCTTCAAAAATATCTAATTTGGTTCAATGGATCAAGTAACAAATTCTAAATTTTGACATTTTTGAGATAATGCACACTCATTAACCCCATTACTATACCATATACAAGAGTGTCCATTATTAATTATTATTATTCACTGGAGCAGAAACTGAAAATAAAAAAATCACTATATATAATGGTCATACATCAATTCCATATGTATCTCTAAACATGAAAACTTCTTTTTGTTTTACCCTGAACATCTTTGGATATTTGCATTGTTTAGTAACTTGTAATGGGGAGATTTGATTATGTTCATCATTATATGTCATTAAAGATTATTCTAAAGCAAGTTAGCAGATTTATGAGTAATTCAAATAATTAGTCACAGGGGAAAATGTGACACAGTAGCCTCTCCCTGGGCCATGCACACTTATGATTACGTGGAAACTTCAATGAAAGGGAATAAATACATGCTAAGACTTTGTCCCATTAGCTTTCTGTGTTCATCCTTCATGTGTTGCTAGCTTTTCCCAACAAACCCAATATGTTATTATGTGATCATGAATACACCACCAACAGATTTTCTTTGGTGAGTACTCATGACCGAGTGTGGTGATGTAGTAACTCAGTCCCTACCCTTAACCCTACCTTCGACCCCTTTGCTGCCCTGGTCCTTCTTCCTTCCTACCTTCCTTACTTCCTTACTTCCTCCCTCACCCTCTGCCTCCCTGTTGCCCTCCTCCCTCTCTTTCCCTCTGTCCATCCTTGCTCCTCTTGCAGGGCTGCTCCTGGCTATAGCCTGAAGAGCTCCGCCCATCCTGTCCACCCCTCTCCACCCTGGAGTCCTCCCCCAGGATGTTGAGCCCCATCCAGGTCCTGTGCTCCGACATCACTACCCTTTCTCTGGAGCCTGAGCCTTTTGCCTCTTACACTGAAGGTGTGTGCTCTATCCTCTTCTATCCCGAAGGTCATATCTATGTCACACAAATGCGCCACATGACCCCAGTGTGCGATGTGAGAGTTGTATGTGTGTGCACCTGTGTGTAAATGGCTGCGTGTGTGTGTGTGTGTGAGAGGGAGTAGTTTGAGTCAGGTGGATTTTTATGTGAGTCTAACTGTTATAAATATCTTAAACATCACTTTGTCTCTGTCTGTCTGCCTCATCCTTTTTGTGTGCCACTATTTTTATACCCAGCTCTTTATTTTTATCTCAGTCTGCCTGCTCGGATTTTGTGTTTGATTGATTTCTTTAAATAGTTTGACCAGATGACACCCTGCCTCCTTCAAAGCATTTCTATCTTAAAAGCATTGCTATCTTTCTTCTATTTTATACTGAGGAAGAAAACCCATAGGCACTTCACATCCATGAAAATGAGTATGCACAGGTCTCTAAAGCTCTGAATAAAATCTGTGTAGACATTCATACAATAAATTTTTTCCATTCTCATCTCATCTGCCATCATCTTTATTAATTGTGTGGTTTGTAAAATGTCTAAAAATGGTGACAAAAGCTTGAAATCTCCCAGAGAATTGCTTGGTTTGCTCGATAAGTAGTCCACATGCACTAAACACTAAAGACAACAGTTAAATTTAAGTTCCAAGAAGGTGGAATCGGTGACTTTTCTGCATTTTGTGCAAAAAATTCAGGACTGACTGATCTATTAATGCAGATAAATGTAGAAAGGCAGAAAAGGAGAGCATTAAAAAGGGAAGCGCTGTTTTTTAAATGAAGGATTAATTTTTCAACATTTATGAGCTGTCAACACATATTCTGAGTTTTCAATATTGCTGGGGTCAGACTGGGTGTAAACATACTAAGCCTCTCATCTTTTTTCATGTTACAGTCTCACAAATCTGGGGGAAAAATAGATTTTTATCAAAAATGAATCGCAAGCAGCTTTGAGAATTCATGCAGTCAGAAGATGTTCCTGCAGCTCGGTAAAATAGGATTACAGGTGTATATTCTACACACACCGCAGCTCGCTTGTTTTGTAATTCTAATTGTTTGTATCTATAACCATTAGGCTCACATCAGCTCCTCCATTGTGCTGATATTTGTGTGGAGAAATGGCAGATTCCCTGCTGTGCTGGGCTTAAATCACTCCTCTCCACACACGTGCACCTCTAACAAACACAGGCACCAGTTTTTTTTTCCCAGATAACTCCAAAACTGCAGGACAGGGATCAATTTGCCATCTCTCTCTGGCAGGCTCTCCCCTCCTCTCCCTCACTCCCTCCAACTCGTCTATTTCTCTGCAGGGTAATTGAGTACACACACTTGTGCACACGTACGCAGGAAATGTGAGGTGCTTGAGCTACAGCTTACACACACACATGCATCTCCTGCTGTGTGGTGGCTTGTCCCAGCTTTTAAGGAGCGTATGTTTTTGGCTCGGCTTTAATGGTCCGTGTTTACCCAGACCTAAGATATCTATAATTGGGCCTGTAGGACGTCTGCTTCCCTTTCTGTCCCAAAAACAAAATAAGGAATTCTGCCTCCTTGTGTTTTCACCTCCAGCCTCATCTATATCATCTGACTGGCAATTAGATTAACTTACTAATCACTTCAGCTCTATCCATCAGTTATTTTCACTGCTAATGCTGTGAGAAAACTGAGACGTCTAAAAAAAAACAAAAAAACAAAAAACAAAAAAACCCATTCTTTGTTCAGCCAACATCCCCAAAATTCAAACCATACAATTAATAAATGACCAAAGTTAAATAATTTTATATTTACAGTGCCTTGATTTTAAGGCGCTGCTGTCTGTAAACACTTCAGTGTTTGTGTTTTTGGTGTTCATACCCTGTGCCTGTTTTGTATTTTTTTCCATATCATTGGGTTCATTCATGCTTGTGTGTTGTTATGTGTTGATTTGTACTGTATGTGCTAGCGCATGCACTTGCAGTCACAGTGTGTTCCCTCAGTTTCTGCAGTGTGGCAATGAGTCAGACAAGCCTGCTGATGCTAATGGACAGTCTGTGGGAGACACAGACTGAGGAAGCTTGCTCTACTGTAGCACACTTATCCACAAGACAAAAACCTACAGCTTCACAGTCACACACACATTGCCTTTACACACAAGTGCACTGGGCAGTACTTCTTGGGAGAGAACCGCAGTGATCATGATGGTACTTGTCTTTGCAGTCGTTGCTTGTATTCCTATTAGTTTATTTTTCTGCAATGCTCCTCTATTAAAGAGAGTGAAAGAGACAGATGAGTGTGTATGTTTTATGTTTGTGCAGAAGAAGGAAATGGAGAAACACAAAGATAAGAGGATCCAGATTGAGAACAGACTGGGGTTGAGCCAGGAGAGTGTGTGCTCCATATTTTATTCAGCTATACTGTGCCACTCCTGTGGTTTTGCTTAGCTAAGCTCTTTCTGTCTGTGACCTGACTGGAGACACAGTTGTCTGTAAGTGTCCATCCTTTTACTCACACACAGAGCATTAAGCTTACATATTTTCTTTGCATCATTACATGCGTGTGTGCATTTAAAGCCCCCCAGGTGCCATATATGTGTGTTTGTGAATTGGACTGCATGCATAGGGGTCTGCATGTCTTTGTGCATCCTTTATTTTATCTGCCTATGCTCAATTAGGACCACAGCATCTGCTTCATCTCCTGGCATTAATTTCACAACATTTGTTAGTGGACAGAACTAGAGCAGCGTAATTATTTTACCGCGCTCCTTCTTCCTGCGAGGATTGGATTGCTGAATCCCACTTCCTCCTTCACCAGATTCCATATACGGCTAACCTTTACGAGCACCGTCTCCACTGGTTGGCTCTGCTTGTTACCATAGCAACCCCTACACACCAGAGGACCCCCCTCCACCGCCTCAGCCTCATATCCTTTTCCCTTCACCATCCTTTCCTATCCTTTCCATTTCGCCACCACCACCAGCATCACCACCACTTGTGCACACTAGGCAGCAGAGTGCCGTGGGGGAGGGATGAGAGAGGAAGAGAGCTGAATGTGCAGAGACAACCAAGAAGAAACTGAGAGAGTGAAATGGGGCAAAAGAGAGAGATTGGGGAACAGGAGATTAGAGATGACAAAAGAACATGTGGGGTGAAAGGGAATGAGAGAGAGTCTAAAATTGAGGGGAAAATTGACACTGAATAATAAAGAAGGTACTGCAGTGCCTGAAAGATCAAGAAAGTGTGTAATAATGAGTGTAAAGGTGGTTCAAGTAAAGAAAGAGGTAACCAGAATGTATGAGGGGGAATCAGGTTGTGTTGGTGTAGAGACTGAAGAACAATCCCTGCCTCTCCTCATCATAAAATCTCTCTCTCTCAAGGCCACAACAAAATAGGCAAGGCTACAGCTTTGAATCACTCTGACTCAATAAATATACTCTCCAAGCTCTATTTTTATTACAGCACAGCTTAGTAGGAGCCATGTTCTTTTCTACCAAAACCATCACCAGAGATCCAGCAGACACTGTAATGCCTTTAAAATTTTTTAATTAAAATAGATTAATTAGAGAGCATAGGGTTGCATATTTTATGATCAGCAATGAGTTTTCATTTGCAATTTTCCAGTTTTTATTATGATTATTTCCATGCTTGATCATTGTGTGTATTAAGGTCAGCAGCCCAGTGTGATGCACAAGTTAAATGCAAGCAATTTTATGACAATGTTTTTAGATGTTTTCAGTAGTGTTCAGTAAGTGTTCAGTAAAATGCTGCTATACAGAGCACAGTCTCTACATTGGCTTGTAAAGTGGAAATGGATGCTGTTCTAAGCCAGTCTTGTAAAACTGTGATACGTGGGACAAAAGAACAGATTTTAGCAGTAGAAACAGAAACATGGACTCTTTTCAAGGAATAGTCCTGTTTTTTAAGAAGAGTTGGATAAAAAGATTATTTTATTAGTGCATTTAATATCTGGCTACTGTCAGCAGTCTATATCATCTTCTTCTTCTTCGTTTCAGATTTTCCCTTTAGGGGTCACCACAGCGGCTCATCTGCCTCTATCTCACCCTTTCCCTAGCATCCTCATCTGTCACACCAACCCTCTGCATGTCCTCCTTCACTACATCCATGACTCTTCTCTGTGGTCTTCCTCTTTTCCTCCTGCCTGGCTTCTAACTTGGTTTCAAAACTGCTCAACCTGAGCTGTCCCTCTGATGTATTCATTTTTAATTCATATATAATGCATCATAGCAGGTCTCACTACCATCTTGTAAACCTTCCCTTTCACTCTTGCTACTATCTTTCTGTGACAAATCACCCCCGACACTCATCTTCACCCACTCTATCCTGCCTGCACTCTCTTCTTCACCTCTTTGTGCACCGTCCGTTGCTTTGGATGGTTGACCCCAGGCATTTAAGCTCGTCCACCTTCACTACCTCTACTCCTTGCAGCTTCACTGTTACACCTGTATCCCTCTCATTCACACACATATTCTGTCTTGGTTCTCCTGACTTTCATTCCTGCTCCCTACTCTCACTACAGATCACAATGTCATCTACAAACATCATAGTCCAATACATAGTGCACTGTAAAGAGTATTGAACTCATTACAGCCTCTTCGTAATCGAGACTGATGCACACATTCTACTTGGAGAGCGACAATAACATGCAAGGAAGAGGGTTACAGCTATCCACAGCTATTTTCACAACAAAAGAAGAATATTATTATGTTAATTGACAATGAGAGTCACCAACTGATGCACCTGTGGGGCTCATAAAAAATATGATGAAGCATTAATAAAATGCCATTATACGAAATCCACATTTTCAGTGCTTCTGTCTTTCCATCTTCACATTTCTATTTATCTCACATGAGCTGCCACAACGCCATGATTGCATGAGGGAACGCAACGGCAAGGAGTGATAACACACATGTAGTCACAGTATTGTAGTTTAACAGAAGCACATAACTCAGTGAGCTGTGCATGCATAGAAAAAAGCAGCGTGGGATGTGTCTGGTTCTCTCTTCTTCTGTTTTTCTCTCCCTCACTATTTCCAGTGCTCTCTCTGTCTCTCTCCCACACTCCCAAAATATGAGCACCTGTTTCTTTCATCATGCTGCTGAGGAGGAAACAGGGCTTCCCCGACAACCACATGTGGAATAAAGGGTAGCTAGAGCCTTTGCATGTCTGTTTCTTTACATATTTCAGAGTATACTGTTACTTTATTACCTTTTATATGCTCATCCAGACAGAGCCATTTCAGGGCAAAGGACAAAAACTACAAATGAAACCCACTCGTCTGTTTCAGTCCCTGCATGAAATGATTGTGGTTTGTTTATAATTCCCTGATTAGGACCTCGTGTGACTGTGAGAATTATGACTCTTGTCTCTCAGGAGCAGTGCGAGAGGTACTGTGATGTTATTACAGCTTTACTTTCTTTTAGGAGGTGGATGCATGCATGCATGTCCTGCTTCCACCTAAACCTGCACTAAGTGAATTTTTATGCCACTTGGCGACAGTAGAAAAAGATATAAACATAACAATGAATTATCTTATGAAATTAATACACTAGACCTCAGTGAACTACTGAACTGGCAAGCAGACACTGAATTTCATGTCCAGCAGACACATTAGATTAGTAATTATTTGGAGTTGTGATTCTTATTATAAGTCCAATATTCCCTCTGCTTTTAGCTCCATTTTGGTCTCCACCAACTCCTAAGGGAGGCATCTGTTTCTTTAGCAGTTCATCCTCTGTTGTTTGGTGCTGAACGCGGGATTTTTAATGTATTTTTGCAAAGAATAGCGATTTGTTGCTGCTGGAAATTTGGTTGATGAGAGGAAAGAGAGTCACTAAGCTGAAAGACACCACAGTGGAAATGCAGAGCTGGTCATTTGTAACATAAAAATATAGATTAGTGCCGCTTTCCTGCCACTTTAAAGGGAACTTATCTGTATATTCCATTATAGTAAGTAGCAAAAACCCACCATACGGGTGGTTTTTGTCAAGCCTGCGTTCTTTTTTCAAATTCTTCACTTCATATTTAGTGGTGACTCGAGGGGAATTCTGCAGTGGATACAAATTTTGATGGCCGTTAACATGACACATGAAACAAACACAAATGGAGTAACATCGCATTCGCAGGGGGATGATGAATATTAACAGCAAAAGAATTTATAGTACGTGTTTTTTTAAAAAAAAAACATTGATAAAATGTCGATGTTTCATTGAGATTGGCTGTTTGTTCACTTTCAGACAGTTTTTTCAGCTCTTGGCTCTATATGATGTCATAGAAAGGGGATATCCCTAATATGGTCATCTCAGGCACACATCTTTAACTGTAAGTACAGAAACTCCACCCTCCTGCTGGTTAAACCTGTTTGTGAGGGGCAACCAATCAGAAGGAAGTTGGCTTAAAGGGAGCTAAAATGGCCTGTTTCAGAGAGAGGATGAATGGAGGGGCTGTACCAAGGCCCATTATAAGATAAATAAAGATTATTTTTGAACTGAATTATGCAAAGGTCCTCTGGTAGAGTCCAACAATAAAAACATGAAGTCCACCACAACTTGGCTGATTTTCTCTGACTCTTTATCAAGATGTTTAAGCCCAAAGTCCAGTACATTTTTTAGTGTAAATGCTGGCCACTGTAGCCTCTCATATAAGGCATAAAGTACTTTGGTACTTTTTGACAGCATTGCTTGGCCACAGTTCAGATTATTTGTACTTAATCTGGATGTGACAGAGCCTGACTCTATTTTTTTAACCGCTTTTATTTTACCTACATCACATCTGAGTCCTGCAAAATCCTGATGATCACAAATACTGTTTGTACTTTACACTGAGCTGTATGCTACTGTGTTTCAGTGCATGTGTGTTTGTACTTGGACCTCTATCTTTGTAAGAATCAGTTTAATACAGTTTGGGAGACACCTTTTAAAGGGCTGCTTGAAGGTTGAGCCTTGGTTATAGTGTTCGGGTTAGAACTAGTTTTAGGTTCAGGATTGGTCATAATGATTCAGTTTAGGGCAGTGGGCTCAGGACAAATGTGTGTGTTTCTCAGGTGCAGCCTGGTCTTAGTTAATCTCAGGTCAGTGTGCCGACTGGTATGCAGCTAAGCCTTTAGTAAGCAGTCGGAGGATAATGTTCAGCATGTTTGTGTGTGTGTCTGAGCATTTTTCACATTGCTGAGTGAAATAACAGAGGGAGGCAGGACATAAAATCACCTAGTCCACTGCTTGTTAATGCATTTACTTATTTATTTATAATTTTGCCCTCTTTTTCCATTCTAAGTAACTTTTTAGGGACATGTTTGGGGACGGTACTGGTTTCTGTTTGAGGTGGCATGGCTATACTTAGAGGATACACATTTTTTAGATCTTTTTTAACTTTCTGTTGATGTAGCGATACAGAAAGATGAATGTGCAAATGTCTTGAGCCACCACTCATTTCTTTGTATTTCGATTTATTGAAACATGTGCAAACATACATGGAAATGTCAATGAAATACAGTATATAAGGCAAAAACATTTGTACAATTCTAACGAGCTTGAAAGTCAATATTTGGTATGACCACCTTTATTCTTCAACACAGCCTGAACTCTCTTAGGCAAGTTTTCTTCTAATTTCTTTAAGTAGTCTTCAGGAATAGTTCTCCAGGCTTGTTGAAGGACATTCAAAGCTCTTCTATGGATGTTGGCTGCCTTTTGTTCCATTTTCTGTCAAGATGATCCCACACTGCTTTAGTCATGGATTGGCCGAGTTGCCTTCAACTTGAGTGCTTAATTCTCCCTTGTCTGGTGTTTCGATGAAGGTGGCATGAAGCACAACTTGATCTAAAATCTCCAGGTGTTCAACTGTTTTTTTGGTCTCTAATTTTGTTTAGCAATCTGTATGTAGTTGAGTAGTAATAACAGAAGGCTGTAATTTCAGATTTCTCTCTCTCACTTGTTTTTCCTCCTCCTCCCCTCAGGTCAAATCTGCATTTAAATCTGTTTGTACACAGCAGGTAGAGGAAAAAGAAAAAAAAAGTCTTTGGCAATTATGTTGATGTAGGAGGACTTTTCCTCCTCCTGGTCTTGATAGGCAATGTTTAGCTTTTGTTTCAGACACTCCACAATAACACACGTGTGTTATTGTGTGTAAGGTGGTGAGACTGATGTTTTTCCACCTTTATTGCCAATATAGTGCAATACACAATGAAATCTGAAATATGAATACAGCATTTTTTTTTCTTTATATGTCTGCATGACTGTGTGTTTGTGCATGTCAACACTGAATGCATAGCATTCCTCGTCTCCTCTGGACAAACAGACCCCCGCAGGTCAAAACAACTGAATATATCAGATGTCTGTCACAGCACAGAAAGAGAGGAGAGGAAGGAGGAGCTGGATGGGTTAGAGAGGAGGGTCAAAAGGGAAAGGGTGAGAAAGGAGCTGTGAGGAAGAAGAAGAAGACATAGCAAAGAAAGTGAAATAGAGAGAAACCCATCATCCTGGTAGTTTTTATTAAGACAGCTGGGCAACTGGAGAAAATAGACTCAAAGTTTTAATGAGATATCCACTTCCCTTTATTTTTTGACTGAAACTGTTAATTCTGTTTAGTTTACTTTTGGTATAATGCAGGAAAAAAAGTAGATAAAATACCAAAGCTACTAGTGTAAAACAGCTGTCTTCTTATTTTGCAAATAGAAATTTTGGTGACACATGGTTCATTTTATCTATTAAACGATTGAGCATTTCCCACGTTCAAGCTTGCAAAAATCCCAAAATGCATCCTGGAGAGATGCAGCATTGTTTTGCACTGTTTCAGGTTGAGGACATGTCATGTTTCCTCTTCAAGTCTTTTACTTTTTCTCTTTTTTAACAGGTAGCTATACAACTGAACCACTCCGTGACACTCATGCATTCAAGCTGTGTCTGCTCTCATTAGAAGCCATTTAAAGAGGGGGGTATTCAGGGGAAACATGGGCAGGATAGGAACCTGCTGTGACCTGCCCGTGTATTTGCTCAAAATCAGATCAGACACTCAGGTCTGGAAAAGCAAGCGAGAGCATGTTCAGCCAGGTCTGAGGATCTCAATCAAACCGCGGCTAAGAACCACTCTCAGCGCTTACAATGTAAATGTAACTCTCGCACAAACACAGCTAAATCGCAGGCAGCATGTCTGAATTAGATCAAGGGGTCAAATTTAGCTCATTAAATCAGCCTGAACAGATTTTCCTGTCCAGTGTTTTTACTGCCCCATCTGTGGTGGATGATGTGGAACTGCAGGGAGACAAGCATGATAAAGGTGAAAATATGAGGACACCTTTATTTGCTTACTTATTTTACTTTGCAATTTTGATCTATTGTTTATGTGGGGAAATCTTACTGCAGTGGCACATAATGATATTTTAAACCTGTTTCAGTGGTATTACAGCAAGCAACCTTCAAGAACATACCTACCTACCTACCTATAAGACCATAAATCATTTAAGATGCACAAAATGGACAGTTCGGAAATTATGGTCGTGCACAAGTAATCAAAAATCAAACTAGAGGTGCACAAAAAGGCACCTTAAAGAACCACAGCCTGAGCATAAAGCAGGTGAATGAGTGCAGAAAGCTGAGCTGTTAATCCCTAATCTTTGCATCATAAACTCATATCAGCTGAAATCCAAAAGGAAAACAAAAACCCTTCTACAGTATCGTGCACAGGGCACAGCTGTTTGACTCTCTTCCCTCTGTTTTACATTCTCGTAAATATTAGAACAGACAGTATGATCTTATTTTGTCTACAGAAGAAGTCACAGGCTAAATATTAAGCTCACTGCAGTGGCACATAATGATATTTTAAACAAGCTCATCCAATCAGTGGTAAACATGCTCAGTTTATGGGAGCGTTGAGGAGTTTGCTGATTGCTTGAAGGTTAATACACTTCAATGCTTTCATGCAAAATTCTGCTTAGTTTTAAGGAAATGGTCGGCTTCTTGTGATTAGTGTGGATTAATGTTTCTGAAAAATTCCTTAAGAGCGGAAAAGGAACTCAACATGGATTAGGTAAAGGTGTTAGGTAGGCCACCTTTATTCTTCATCTCAGCCTGAACTCTCTTAGGCAGCTTTCTTGTTATTTCTTTAGGTAGTCTTCAGGAATAGTTCTCCAGGCTTCTTGAAGGACATTCAAAGCTCTCCTTTGGATTTTTGCTGCCTTTTGTTCTGTTCTCTGTCAAGATGATCCCACACTACTTCAGTAATGTTGAGGTCTGGGCTCTGGAGAGGCCAATCCATGACTGATAGTGCTCCATTGTGAGTTTTTCTATCCAGGTATGCTTTTACTGCATTGGCAGTGTGTTTGGAGTCATTGTCATTCTAAAAAATGAAGCTGTTATCGATCAGATGCTTTCCAGATGGTATTGCGAAATCTGTACTTTTCTGCATTCATAATTCCATCAATTTTGACAAGATCTCCAACACCACTGGATGAAATGCAGCCCCAAACCATGACAGAGCCTCCACCGTGTTTTACAGATGGCTGTAGACACTCACTGTTGTACCTCTCTAATTATCTCTCTCATACATACTGATGAGAATTTGAACCAAAAATTTGGATTCATCACTCCATCAGACCTGTTGCCACTGATTTTCAGTTCAGTTCTTGTGTAATTTGGCATACTTCAGCCTTTTCTCCCTTTTTCCCTTCCTTAAGAATACCTTCTTGAACTATTGCCCAAGACCACTTTAAAAAATTGCAAGCAAGTCTGTCTCCTTGGAAACAAAATATTAGGGAAAAAAAAAAAAAGAAAAAAAAAGAAGCATGGCTCAAGACTTTTGCACAGTACTGTACATTTACAGCCTGAGGCCAAGTGAAAGCTGCACTAATCCAAGGAGCCATGTGACATTGTACATGCTCCTCGGCTGCACATATTTACATTAAACTCGGTGGCAGATGCAGTTTGAGACAAATCCTTAGCTGGAAGAAAAGCAGAGAGCTTTCTGTTCTTGTGTTTTTGACTTACAGACTAACAAAAATCCAAAGGAACAGCAGCTTGAAGCACGCAGCACACAGTTTTGTTTGTTTTCGTAGTTACAGTTTCTGGCGATGCAGTTTTGGTGTCTGTGAACCTGAACTAAATCTCATCTCAGACATGCTTGATTTTATCCAAATGTGAACTGAAATCATATCCTTCCCTCCCTCCACCGGCTTTCAGTTTTTGTTAACGCTTTATTTCCATCAAACCTTCTCCTGCCATTCCTCCGCCCTCTCCACCCTCTCCTACCTGCCTGCTCTCAGTCTATCCCCAGGCTACACATATCCAGGTATTCAGCTGGCAAGCTGCCGCTACCCTCTCTAATTTCTTGTTGCCCGTAGCTACAACACAACGTGCCAAGTGTTGATGTATGTGGAGAGCGAGGAGTCGGGGCATGTTTGAACCTGTTCTATAAAAGGGCCAGTCCCAGCCAGGCCTTGTTCCACTGTGGCAGGTTGCTGTATCTCCCTGAGGAAAGACTTCAACTCTTTCTGCTTACAAGATGAAATTGAAGGAATCTGCTGAAGGAAGTACTGAGAAATCAGATAGAAAAGCTAGCAGTTCATTCATAATGATGCATATTCTTCAGCTTTATAGATTTGCACCAGTTTTCATAAGTATGTAACTCATAATAAGAGCTTAAAATTAAACTGTTAAATGATATGTATTTATATGAGCACTTATTCCAGCACAAAAATCCATGAAGAAGGAAAAAGCACAAAGATTTTGAGTAATAGGAGCTCACATTCATAGTTTATTCTAATCTGATCTTTATTTTCTTCAATTCACAGCTTCTTTTTATGCAGATTTATTGCATAGTAGGCTCGGGTGGTACCTGTACCCTTTGCTAGCTGGAAACAGACTTTGCTAAACTAATGTAATGTAATCAGTGTTCAATACGGTTTTGATGATAAGCAACAGAGCCACCCATCACTTCTTGGGATTGCACTCTTTACTGCACTGCATCCCCAACAGCTCCCTTCTCCTGATACTAATGTCCATAATGGATGGGGACAGATAGGTACCTTTCATGATTTCTCAATTGAAACATTTTGTTATTTATTTTTAACATTTTACACAGCACACTTCCTGCCTTGTTTGCTGCACACAGATTTTCTTCATAGAAAACCCATAAAGGGAGCCCAAAGGGCAAAACTGCTGTTGGCCCTGTGTGGGCACACCCACTTGGGGCCCATGTGAGAGAAGTGTGGGTTTGCCCTGCCCACACAGCCCCACAGTTCACCTACAGCTACCCACTGTGGGCACGGGCATGTTTCCTGGGATGTTAGACTCTTCAGGTAATATGTCAGAAACCTTAGTTTCACCAAACACTGATCCAGATACCTAATTAATTACCTGAAGAAGAGCTCAATGAAGCTGTTGATGTTTCACCAAAATATTCATCATCATGATCAATGGGTTCAACTTCTTCTACGTTAGCCACAGACGTGCTGAAGTTCTTCTGTGAATTTAGTTTTCAGGCTATCAAATACAGCAGACTCTTCAGATTTCAGATATACTTGGTGTTTGACCAGGTGTTTCCTCAGATTAAATGTGTTTCCATGGCCAGCTTTGCATTTTGCACTGCAAATGTTGCAGAGTCAACACCCGAGACCGCTTTGCTGCCATTGCCCTGTGTGTCTGTTGGGCTTCCACATGTCGCAGCAGTGATGTCACATGGGCTTGCTCTCTTTCTTCCTCTAACCCAGATGTGCTCTAGTACTGAAATTTGCACCGATTGATTTAGTGTGAATTGGTATTCGGTAGTACCAACATAATTTGGTCAGTACCTCCAAAAGTGCTGAGTTTGGTACTGTTGAGATACTAGGGACAGATGATCTAGCACATGAACTGTTTTGTATATAGGCTCTGTAAGAATCAACAAAAATGTAACTGTTCAATGTTTCCCACACATGGATTATGCCCAGCCTAAAAAAAGATTCAGTGAAAACATTTTTATAGTTTAGGACTGCCTTAATGCATGTTTTGGAAGCTTGTAGTGAGTGTTTTCTTACTCTAGACTAGTTACAGCAACAAAAAAACAAGTTTGTGATTTGTGATTTTTACAGATTTTTTCAACCATCCATGGAAAGCGATTTACTATTGGGCAATCACCTAATTTTTATTTTAAAAGTTCAGTCACTGCTAACCAGTTAACTCCGGTCCTTCCTCCTGCTGCTTTGACAGTTCTTGGTGTCATTCAACTGTCTTGAGGATCCTGTCCCATTGTCAGACAGTCTTAAACTTGAATGTCTTGGATTGTGGCTGGGGACTGTAAACATTACTCTGCTCTGGAGATCTGCTGTAGAATCCAAAGCAGCTGAAGAGCTGGTGTCGCTTGTACCTCACTGAGGCTGCAGAGCAAAACATGAAGCAACCTCAGTAACTGCAGTCCAAGACAGAGGAGTTGGAGTTCATCCATGGGTTGAGAAGGTTATTGAAGAGCCAGTTATTGCTCCATTATTTATTGTCACAAAGTATATATATTACTATTTATTAACTAATTAAACCTAGAGTACCCCCAAACACTTTACTAGTTATACTTTGTGTGCTTCTTTCAGTCACCCATGTTTCACAGCTCACTGAGCTCAGCTGCCTGCTCACCAGTACAGACTGCCCTCCAGTGGCATTTTTGTACAATGAACTATAATACATGACCTCAAAACAGCATCTCCTTATTGAAATTAATACCAGTGGTATACTGTTATACTGCCCAAGTCGTCAATATCTGGTGCCCATTCCATATATTTGCTTATGATACCAGAGTCAAAAGCGGACATGACTTCAGGGCATCTGTGAGAATTTCCTCAGGTCCTTCTGAGCAAATTCTGTCTGATCAGAAGAAAACCACTGTGGAGGATAACTCTGCATTTAATCATTAGTTATTAATAATCTCTGGCTCTCTTCCACAGTCTGTCTTTTGTCATGTCTTCCTTCCTTTAACCCCAACCGGTCACGGCAGATGGCTGCCCCACCCTGAGCCTGGTTCTGCCATAGGTTTCTTCCTGTTAAAAGGAAGTTATTCCTTCCCACTGTCACCAAGTGCTTGCTCATAGGGGGTCATCTGATTGTCTACTATTGTAGGGTCTTTACCTTACAATATAAAGCATTTTGAGGCAACTGTTTTGCTGAAAAGGTTATTTTTTTAGTGAATCTCTTTGGTCATGTTAAAAATTTTAAAAAAAATGTGGCAACTTCATCAAAAATGTCTTTTAAATTATGTGTTTGTGCAATGAAAAAATCCAGTTAGCTGATACTGTATATTGTTACTGTTGTCAGACTTCTCTCAGATTTTTATTGTGTAAATGACCTCACAAAGAAAAGAGCTTTAAAGCTGAACCTAATACTTATTTTCAATGTTTTTTTTTTTTAAATAAAATGCTTTAAAATATGCAAAATGCAAAAAACCCAGTAGAATCTGTTCAAATTACTTTTTATGTCTTACTAAGCGTCCAAATTTCAACAGTATTTTATTTAATTATTTATTACAGTACGTCGACTATGGGCCAAAGAAAAGCATGTTGCTATATGTGTTTGATCTTCTTTCTCTTCGTCTTCTTTTTCTTCTTCTTTCTTCTTTCGGCTGCTCCCTTTAGAGGTCCCCTCAGCAGATCCATCTCACCCTATTCACCCCATCCTCCTCTGTCACAGCTACCCTCTGCATGTCCTCCTTCACTACATCCATGAGTATATTTGTTGTATATTTGTCTCTTGAGTTTTAATCTGTTCATTTTTGGGTTTCATTGTTCAGTCTTAGATTAGATTGACCATATGTAGGGTTTTTAGGCAATTCTAGTATTATGTTAATTACCCAGCTAAATTTTTTTTGTAGGAGACAAGTGAAGGCTGTAATTTTCATCTTCAATACCATGAGGAGTCCTGAAGAAGTGACTATGGCAAATCAAATTGATGGGGAAACTCCTTTACATAAAAAATATTTATATTTGGTACCAGAGTAAGGATAATTTGTTGCAAGAAGAAGAGTTATGATACAATCAGGCGATGAAAGGGATCAGCAGTTTGAAGCAACGGCTTGGAGCCTGGAGTGCTACTCACCAGAATGGGATAAACACACACGCTTAGACACACAGAAGTGCAACACGTGGACTGGAACGCACGTATGCCCAGACGCCAAACAGTACCTTTACAGTAATGTTGTACTGTTTCTTGTTAAATGGTCTGTCCAATCACTATAATAGATTGTGGTTATTTTTTCATTATTTGAACTATAAACCCACAGACTTACTTACATGCTGCAAAAATCTTGAATGTAGGTCGTCAAAAATATTACAGACAAATCATTTAAGCAGATTCAGGGGGAATATAGGAATTTGCTAATATTTCTTAATGAACACATGGAAGCATTCACTGTCTTTCTCTTGCTCTATAATCCACTGATCAACAGACATGGGCGATATGTCAGAGTCTTCCAAATGAGTAGAGGTTTCTGGCACAACTTCAGCTACTTCTGAGGCGCACGGAGAAGAGGAAAAAATCTGAAGAAGTTCAAGCTTCTGCAACATGTCATTGTTTGATTGATGCATCTCAGCTCATGGCCTTCATTTCTTTATGACCAGCCACCATCAGTCCAACAACCATCGATATTTGGGGTTATTTTACTTTTAAAGCAGCAATATTGGCAAACTGAGACACCTAAATGAATGAGCAGATGAGGGACGTCTTGTTGCCTCTATATCAGGGGTTCTCAAAGTTTTGATGGCTGATTGCCAATTTAGGAAGAACAAGCCAACAAACATATGATTGAGGGACATACTAGGAAAAAAATGCTTTGGTTATTGTGGTTTTTGTACCAGTTTATAGTTTTTTTAACCCTTAGATTGCATTTCTTGACTTTATCTCTATTTGCCATTGTTAGACTGGAACAGAAATTGATATTAAGGAGAAATTCTGCCTTGAATTGTCTTGTTGTGCCTCTGCTCACAAATGGTAAATGGACTGCACCTATATAGCGCTTCTCTACTCTGTTTGTGCACTCAAAGCACTTTCTTACTGCGAGCATCATTCACCCATTCACACAAGCACTTTTATCCTAACTTCCACACACTCGCAGGGTTCAATATCTTGCTCAACATGCAGACTACCACCTTCCAAATGGTAGACGACCCGCTCTATCAATTGGTAGACCTGCTCTACCTTCTGAGCCACAGCCACCTGCCGCTAAAAAAAATTGATCCCAAAGCATGGTGCCATGCTTTGGGATCATTTATTCTTTTCAGAGACATTAATTCAATTCAGTTCAATTTTATTTATATAGCGCCAAATCACAACAAAAGTCGCCTCAAGGCGCTTTATATCGTAAGGTAAAAACCCTACAATAATACTGAGCAGGTGGTTCTTTCTTTACCGCCATTTCAGTGATATATCAGTGCAGGAGCATGGATATTCTCAGATAGCAGAGAGGAAGAAGCTGCAACAGCTGAAAAGATGAGACATTCTGAAGAAACTCCTTTTTATCCCTATACCAACTCTGATATGGTGATTTTTTTTTTTTCTGAGTTGCAACACGTATCATTCAGGAGAAGAATGCAGTGAGTCCAGCTCACCTCAAGCGCCAGCATAAATGGTTAAAGGGTGGTGCTGATGTCACCGTTCACAAGGGCCATCATGTAAACCATAATGGAGGATTAACTCTGCTCTCTCGAAAAGGAAAGAGGAATCACCTTGTGGCGCTTTGCTGCAGTTGCACTTTTCAAGTTAATTGTTTACAAAGTTGAATTCTCTAGAAGCCAGACCACTGAATTGGTTAAATAAAATGACAATAATCACACAAAAATTTGCTCCGCGATTGGTTTTGCTCGGATGACAACATTTCAACCGGATTAGATATACATGTCTTTCCAGCAGACTAGTGTGAACACATTTGGGGCTTTGATCAGTGTGAGAAAACAGGCGTTATTAGCTGTTTTTTAATGATGTTCAAAACGAGGAAGTGCTCTCTTTCTGTCTTTGCAGCTGTGCGTACTGTTTATGAGAGTGTTTGTGTCTGTTTCTCTGCTACATTAATGCATATGTGCGTGTTCATGGCGGGGCAGTGTCTATACGTGTCTAATCATCAGTCTTTGATGAGTGTGGGGGGGGGGAAATTCCAGTCTCGCCAGTCTAATCCTTGGGTACATGCCTTCCGCTCGCTCCCTTCTTCCTCCTCCTCCTCTTTCTCCTTGTCACCTCACCCAATCTCACCTGGATCATCTCTCCATCACTTTGTACACATCTGTGAACATGCTTTTATAATCTTTGTGATGTTTATCTTGAAAGGTGCTATATAAGTACATTTTACTTAGTTATTTTTTTGCTGTTTTGGGACTTTTATTGCCTTCTAAATTGTTTACTCAATTTAATTTAGGTGGCAACATTTCTAGTTATTATTCGTGTTCATATAGTTGGATTTGCATTAGATGATACTTATGTAACAACTTCTGCATCTGTGGTCTGCATAAGGAAAAAATTGATTGTATTGTAATTGTATACATGTGTAAAATTTGTGTGCATATACGAGTGAACATAGACAAATTCATGCAATGCTTTAATGCATCAGCATTAAAGCAGCACACATACTGCTACAAAAGAGTAGAACACAATAGATTTCCCATTATACTTTTAAGTCTATGAATACTTAACATGTTCAAAGTATCTCTTGTAGATTCGTCTGAATAGCCCAACCTCCTATTCAGAGGACTGTTCTTAGACTATTTATATCTACTTTTAGGAAGAGCTACCTTAAGTACAGTCTTGTCTGGTGCTGTTTCCTGGTAATTCTCCTTCTTAGTGTCAGAGCTACACTTCTGCAGTCAGTGTTCTGGCTGTTATTACCTGTCCTATACAGACCTCCAGTGGTGCTTGCTGGTAGCTTTACCTCTCCTCAGACCGCTGGGTTTGCTGGGTTGGCGTGAGGGAAAAAATTAGGATGAAGCGGTTGAGAGAGAGAGCGAGGAAAGAGAGTTAAAAGAGAGAAAGAGTAGAGCAAATATCTGCAGTTCACTGACCTTTCTAAGTGGATTACATGCCCTGTCAGTGCTGTAGGGGGGGATGAGAGAGGGAGAGAACAGCATGCAGAGAGAGAGATCTTTTAACACTGTATTTAGGCAGATTTTGTTTAAACCACCTCATTTCTGCTTAGTTCAGTCTTTATTTTTAGCCCTATAGGGTAACAGTAAGATTTGCTGTAAAGTAAACACCTTACCCTTACAGGCTGCACCCTCTTTGTTATGAAGTGAAGATTTCTGGCAGCAGAGAGTGGCAGACAGTGTTTGTAAATGCCTGTTATTTCAAATCAAACATCATGATCATGGCTATAGAAGAAGAAATCAATGCTGATAAAAAACTGACTGACTGATGTATGAGTCAAAAAAGTCTTTTCCCCCACCTTTATAGCTTTCAAACTGAGAAAGGCTAATTTTTATTAAAAAAGTAAAACCTAAATGCATCCTTTCCCAAATGTACGAATGCGTTTCAGTGCAATTTGAAATCTGAAACTCTTCTGCAGCACACTGAAAACTTAAGTCAAACTCTGATAAACCCACCAGATTTATTTAAAGTATTTATTTTCTTTGTCTTTTTTCAGATTCATTTTGATCTTGACACAGGATACTGTGAGCCCTAGAAGGGGGTGTGGCCCAGACTTTGGGAATCAGTTCAATTCAATTAAATTCAGCTCAATTCAGTTCAGTTCAGTTTAATTCTCAATTCAATATTATTTATATAGCGCCAAATCACAACAACAGTTGCCTCAATAATCACTGCATAAGTGGATAAAAACTTATTAAAAAAAAAAAAAAGAAACAAACAAACTTGTTTTTTTGCAGCCTGGGTGGACAGTTTTGCAGATGTCTCTTGTCTAACGGTGGTCTATGGGACAAAAAGGTTGGTGGCAACCTTTGGGAAAAACAGCAAGATCAAGTTCTAATTTGAATCTATGTACTTACTATACTATTTATATAGTCCTACTTTTATAGTACTATGAGCACAAACCAAGAGATTATGCAAAGTCAAAATCAAAGGTTCTAACAAGTCAGGTATCCCACTCACAGCACTGGATGACAGAACAGCGCCGTTGCTGGTTTAAGTGGTTTAAGTTTAAGTCTCCAAGCTATATGAGAGCATCTATGAATGTTCTAGAGCTTTTTAAAAGCAAGCGAGCTCTGTCATGCTTCTTTGGTCAATTAGGAGTGAGAAAAGAGGGATGAGGAGAAAAACAGATGGATGTAGAGAAGGATGGAGGTTACAAGAGCATGAGCTGCAGGCATGGGCGTGGGAGAGCAGACACCATTGAGCTGAAGCAGACCAGAGACTAATTTGGAGATCCAAGGCTTGTAAAAACAACTCCACAAACACAGAGACACACACAGATGTATTTAGGCATGTGTGTGTCTACTGGTGATCCCTCTATGATCCCAGATAACAGTTTGCACCAGTTTTGAGTTTTTTTCCATCATCCAGAGCTTTGAGCAGTGCCACAGTAAAAGTGTTAAGGTGTTAAATTCAAACCCTCAACCTCAAGCACAAAAAGTGCCTTGCTTTTGCCTTCATGCAGCACAGGATAGTAGATAAGAAGGATTCTCTTGGGTTATAATTAAGGACAAATCCTCCACACACACACACACACACACACACACACACACACAATGTAAAAAGTGACAAATGTAATGTAAACCTATGCACATATACACTCTGTCTTTAGATGTATACAAAACTCCAAGTGGTGAACTGTGTGAGAGTTTTTCAGAACAGTTTATTTTGCAGAAGATTGGTTTGTGAAGCTCCATTTTATAGCTCTGATTTTAGCATTTTTACCACAGTCCCCTTCACTTTTTGGACCCAGAAGTGAAAAAGGTCCAGTTAGAAAGATGAAAAGGTCAGTAACAGACCTATTTTTAAGCCTATTTAAAAAAAAATGTAAATGGATGAGTTGAAAAAAGTCAAACCTGTTTAGTTTTTATGAAGGTGGAAAATAGATTTAGGGATTTAAAAAAATGTTTTTGTAGCAGTCTGTAAACATGTTGCTTTTTGCTTTTAACGTGGAATCTATGAGGATTCACTCGCTTTTGAAGCCACCCTCAAGTGACCATTACAGGAACTTCAGGCTTCATTTTTGCTACTTGATCTCAGTATATTGTATTTCCAATACACTGCATCTGGTTGCAGATACAGTGTACTGGCAGATAAATGTATGCTTTTCTGATCATCCTGGCCCACAACACTGACCCTCATGCTGTATGAGTAGCTGCCACAAAGTTCAAAATATTATGACAAAGTGACATGTACCAGTTCCATCATCAGACCATGAAATTGTTCTAGACCGATATCGGTCTGGCTTGATATTAACTATTTGCCGACCTATCGGTATTAGAATCTATAACGGCCAGTAAACGAAAATTAAAGTAAAGAAGAGACGTTGCATAGTTGTATAGCATTCTGCAACTTCCCTGTTGGCAACACATGTTTGGAACGCCACAAACACAACAAACAGTTGATCCAAGTGTAAACAAGAAATCCACAACTTGTTGTAACATTAAAAACAAGATTGTTTTTAAATTGCATTGTCATATTATCTCATAAATATGGACTCATAAATAAATGCACATAACAATGTTTCATGTGTCTGAAAGAAAACAATATCGGCCGATATATCGGATTTTTAAATCACCAAATTCCTAAGGGCAGCTGTAGTACATGTACATGCTCCACTTTTTCCTTTTGGTTATCAGTTTAAAGTAAAAAATGTCACAAATATCACAAGCTGACATGCTCATAACTATCTAAATTACAAAGGAAATCAGTTTACAATGACAGAAAATCCTCCTGCATTTTTAAACAGCTCAAATGAGTCAAAACGTCAGTACATTTTAAGACATTACTTCATTTCATTGCAAAAACTAAAACCTACAGGGAGTTGTTTTATTAAAATTTAATGTTTAGACCTTTATCTATACAGATGCCTGATGTGGAATAATAATAGTCAGATCTCGCTGCTGTTTAGTCACTGTTATTTCAGCAATACTTTAATATGTTTGAATGCCTCGAGGCTTTGGACATTACAAGGTTTTTTATTTTTAAACCCAAACATAGAGAATGGGTTTTTTAAAAAATTCACATAACCCAATCTCTACGCACAGTGCTGAAATACAAATACAGTATAGGCATAACAGACACAACAGTAAAAACATTTTACACATCAAGACACCATGTTGTAGGATTTGCACTGCAGGATGTAGATGTGAACAGCTGCTTTTACCTCCCTCTGTGTGGTCTGTAAGTGTCACTGTTACAATGCTGACTCACAGGTTAATTTTGCTGTTGATTGTGTGTAGTCCTGATGCTGCAACTGCTACTGCTTGTCTCAGTGATGCTGAAAACTAGTTCATGCATTTATTACTTCTAGGCTGGACTACTGTAATTCATTATTATCAGGCTGTCCTAAAAACTCTGAAAAACCTTCAGATGATCCAAAATGCTGCAGCGAGAGTACTGACAGGGACTAGAAAGAGAGAGCATATTTCTCCCATATTGGCTTCACTTCATTGGCTCCCTGTTAAATCCAGAATTACCTTTAAAATCCTTCTCCTCACATACAAGGTCTTAAATAATCAGCCCCCAGCTTATCTTAAAGACCTCATAGTACCATATCACCCCAACAGACCACTTCGCTCTCAGACTGCTTGCTTACTTGTGGTTCCTAGGATATTTAAAAGTAGAATGTGAGGCAGAGCCTTCAGCTTTCAGGCCCCTCTTCTGTGGAACCAGCTCCCAGTTTGGATTCAGGAGACAGACACCCTCTCTACTTTTAAGATTAGGCTTAAAACTTTCCTTTTTGATAAAGCTTATAGTTAGGGCTGGATCAGGTGACCCTGAATCCTCCCTTAGTTATGCTGCAATAGGCTTAGACTG
>VUQS01034628.1:9658-22632 GCA_015108495.1 Heterochromis multidens | reverse complement strand
TACTTTGATAGTCCCTCATCTCTTGTGCATTATGTTCAGTTTTGCTTCCCCTGTCTCGTTACTCCATGATTTAGCTCATCTGTGTTTCCTGGTGTTCTCCATCTCCCTGATTCCGTCATATGTTTACCCCGCTGTGTGCTCTCTGTTTCCTTCTCATGTCTAGGTCTAGGTCTAGTTCTAGTTCTAGTTCCAGTTCCAGTTCCTGGTTAATGTTCTGTCATGCCAGATGTTTATGTTTTGTATTTTGGTTTTTGTAGGCTCATTAATAAAAGCTGCCTTCTGAGTTTAGCCTCGTCTCCGAGTCCTGCAATTGGGTCTTCACCCTTCAGCCACACAGCATAGCTACGACAGTTTCAGAGAGGAAATGCATTTTGGTTTGTATGTGACAACGAGACAGTGACCCTCATACTTCTGTGTGTCCCAGGTGTCTGGTAGAACAGCATTAGCCGGGAAGCAGAGAGAGGGTTTACTTCTACTTTCTCTGGCTACTTAAAAGGACTGCTGACTTTCATATTCACCATGCAGTTATTTTCTCAGTCATTCCTTATTTGTCCTCACGTCCGGGCGGCTCTTTCGATCTGTGTTATCTTTACGATAAGTGTTTCAGAAGATTTATTTAGACTTTCTTGTTGCAGTCTGTTGCTCCCTCTTACTCATCTAAAGATTTCTTTCTAACATTTGCTGTCGTCAGTGAGCTTCCCCAGGGACGCTGTGGGAACTGATGCACACTACTGCTGACTAACACGACATTAACGAACAATGTGGCTCGGTTTAAATACTTTCAGTAGCATATTTAACCCCTAGATTACATGGCCACTGTAATCATGGGAAACAAGCTCTACTATCCTATCAAATCCTACAGCAAACAGCATTTATTTCTGCTGTCACTAATAAAAAATATGAGTAGTTTAGCATGAGTATGGGTAAAGATATGTCACACTGAGTTCTTGCTGAGAGTTTGATGGGAAGAATGATACAACTCTTCATGTCTGTCTCTCTATTAAAGCTGCCCATGAGCATCACCAATGCTTATAAATTATTACATTATTCTTTGTTTAATCCATATAATAATTGAAGTGCATAAAAACAAGTTGCTGCTTTATGAGGGGTTTTATGCTGACCTACAGACAACAAATTAAAGGGAAAAACCAACATGAGTGTTTTAGTAAGGTGACAGGTTGCTGTGTGCTGCCAGAGCAGCTTCAATGTGCTTTGGCACAGACTCTCCATGTCTGTTAGTCTGCTAGAGGGATGGAACCAAGTATGTTATAGTGAACTAAAACTAAACCAAAACTAAGTGTGAAAGAACATTTTAATTAATTAAAAAATAAAACCAAGAACTAACTAAATGATATTGTGTACTTACAGAATAAAAATGTAAGAGGAATTTCTTTAGGTTTAGTCTTTGTCAATTTGGTCAAATATGTCAACAGAACCAGTATGAGGAAGCTTTAGCACATTTGTTTATGGGATGATGGTGATCCAAAACCTCCCATAGGTGTTCAGCTGGGTTGAGATCTGGTGACAGTGAAGGCTTTTGTATATGTTTTGCATCATTTACATTCTCACAAAAGGATTCAGTGATTCACCTCATGTCCTGAGGATGAGGGGACTGTCATCATGGAAGACACCACTCTCATCAGGATAGAAGTATTTCATGATAATGTCAGCAAAAAGTCCTCACAGTATGACAGAGCCACCAGATCACCTCACTGTAGCGGTTACGATTCAAGTTTTCCTTTAATTCCTGGCTTACCATAATTTCTGTTTTTATTCTTTCTGTCTTCTTACTCTGGCTTCATATTGATGAAATACAGGACCATGGTATTGTTTTCCTCATCAAATGTAATGCTCACCAAGAAATTAAATAAGTGTAAATCCCATATTAGTTACAAGCTGTTCGCACTGAGGTCTCACTGAATCAGGATTACAAATTTACACACAAAACAATCACAACACACAGGTTTGCAGGAGTGGTGAGTAGGGCGAGTATAGAGGTGAGTCTATGCTCAGGAAATGCATTGAGAGTTTTTACAACTCAGACCACAGAGGTCATCCCCAGACCCTGCTGAGCTGGTGCAGTGCACACAAAGACTTACCGACTTCTGCTTCTGCTTAGCTGTGGCGAGAAGGAAGAGGAAAGAGAAAGAGGTTAAGAAAAAGCATGCATGCTAATAGCGGCGTGCACGCCAAGGGACAAGGACGATGGTGTAGACAAACAGAAGGGGCGCTGAGTGTAGCCGAGCAGCCATAGGCATTTTAGTCAGAGCCGTGCGGATGGACAGAGAAGAAGGGAGGGTGGGGTAGTCCAGGTAGAGTTTACCTTCTTAAAGAAGGGCATTCGTTTCTCTTTTGCTAGGGGTGACATGACAGTGTTTGGACTGGCTTTAGGGGAGCGCAGGTTGACTGGAAGCTCATTGTCCTCGGGGTCTAAGCCTGTGGCGTCTATGTCAATGGCTACCCACACAGACAGACAAGAGCATCATCACACAGAGGTGAATTCAGGAGGTCATAGGTAACAGGGTATGATTCACATTGACAGTAGCACAGAATGTAGATATTACACAGAAAGTAAATCAAACATGTAAAAGTACAGTTATGGCATAAATAATGTCTGTTTTGCTGAGGTCTGGAACTAGTGCATCTTACCTTCAGCTGGATTTCAGTGATTAAATGTTGATTGAAAAGATTAAAGAATCTATTAAGTGCAAAGCTGGACTTTTACCCATGAAGCTACTTACCAGATGAAGGAGGAGTAGATTTCCGTGAGTTAGGAACAACTTCACCTAAACTGGATGATGAGTTTGCTCCCAATTTACTGAAACAATAAAAAAGGTTTTTGTCATAAGGTCAACAAAATTGAATAAGTGTATATTAATAATAAATGATCTCAAAGCCAAAGCAAAGGACTTTGGTGCAGACGAGCCTGTTTACCTGGAGTGGAACTTGCCCTGCTTGGCTCTCTGCTCCTGGAGGATACGTGTGTTTTCAAGCTTCACTGGACTGGGGATGAAACCGATTTCACAGCCTTCTTTCACCAGGCGTCCTATCCACCAGTCATTGTTGTACTTCTACATATAAAAAAAAAAATTTTGAGACAGTCATCTCAAACATCCTCCTTCTTCTGATGCCTATCATCTTTATTTCCACATGGCATCCCCATACTGAATATCACCTCTAGCTGCAAAGCTAGAAGCTGACCTCTTTGACATGGAGGAAGTCTTTAGCCTCAAAGGAGACGGCCATGCCTGGCACAGGGACATCGTCATCGTGACTTGGGCTGTAGCTGACATTTGTGCGGACGGCAAATGCAACTGGTTTGGTCTAGCAGAAGGAACAAAGGAGAGAAATAAAAGAAAATAGATTTAAAAAAAGATAAATCAGTTTCCAAAAGCAATTTCATCCTAACTGGAGAAACTCAAGCACGAACACTAACACGAGTGGGGAGACAGTTACTAAAAGTTTATATTTTAATCTTTTTCATGCACTACTGCCGAGCTGTGATCCTCGTCTTTGTGCGAGGTGTAAAAATAACCCTGGGTGAGAAATATCAGCAGCCTCTGACTCATCCAGACTTAGTTTAGTCTTCTCTCCACAAATGATTTGCCTGCTGCACTGTCTCTCTGCTACATACTAAAGCACTTATATGTTACAAGTTTCAATGATGCAACATGTTACCATCTGCAGCACCAGTAGTAAAAGTAGATTCTTGCACTCACGAGTAGCAAAATAAGCACTTGCGTAAATGGTAAATCATAAATCAATCCAGCACTCTTTACAAAGGCGGAATCAATACTGACCTCCCTATACGATCACTGTTAACCTTCTACTCCAGGACAAAAAGTCATTGAGATAATGCATAAAGCTAATAAAATGTTTCCAGGCAGGGATATAACAACCCAACACTGCTGACTGTCCACATACTGCATGAAACAGCACTGATGTATCCGCACAGTTCAATAAAATCTCCTCTGCCCATAGTGACACATTACATTTCTACAAAAGATTAAGGATCACATCATATGCTCACATACAAACACTAAACTAGTTTCTGGATTTGTTTTGCAAGCCCAGAATATCCACTTAAGACACATATCCCTTTAAGAATTACATAAAATGCTTTCGGACATAATCTTGGAGCCAGTCTGGCGGCAGTGGCCTCAACAGTTGGCAACACGGTCATGCCCTCAACCAGATTACATTTGCTCTGCCTTTGACAGAGTGACAAGCATGACAGAAGTCAACTGAAAAGCCAAAATAAATGCACAGGGATGTAGCTTAGAGTAATCTCCCAGCCCAGACTCGCACGCTAAACATTTACCTGCAGGTGAAAGGGAGCAAGATGAGAGACAGGGTGTGCAATATTTAGCTGGAAGCCAAACTGAGCCCACTAGATCAGAAAGGTTGATGCTATAACTGAGTTGGACTTTATACAGATTCTTAAAAATGCCTTCAAAGTGCACAAAAATCTGGCCTGCTGTAGCCAGTTTCATCACAATCTGGTTTACTCTTAGCAACCCAAAAATAAAGCGCACCATCACAATGAAGTAATTTCCACTACATTTTGATTTCTGCATTAAAAGTGCACAAATAGTATAAGAAAAGGACATTTATCTATATTACCATTGAGTTTAGTATAAAGTGAAACGAAAACTGATTTATAAAGTATAGAACTGGATCTTATACTGTATCTTTTTAAACTGTATTACCTGATTTTATAGTTGTGGGGGAAGATGAACCCAACAACAAATTGAAACTTTTTAATTGCTGATGAATTGTTTACATATAGTCTGAAGTCCTAACATCAGTACTGAAGACAGATTTTTTCATTTTCTTTCAATGCTGTTTTGGCTACCACCATTGACTATTCAGCTAATAAATGCTCCACTATGTTTATTTGCTGGTTGCTAACTTCATCTGACTGCTTTTTGCTGCTTTTTAATTTTCAGGCCTTCAGCTTTTTTGTTCTGATTCAATTTCACTGCTCTTGGAGTGAAGTTTTCTGTTGCTTTAGGCAGTTTCTTTTCCAGGCTACACAGTAAGCTTCTGTAGGGAGACTAAAAACAGATGACCAAGAGCACTTACATGACTCCAAATGAATGATAATGTGACTTTATATGTGGTGACAATATTGCTAACAAGTCCCTTGGATAGGCTTTAAAAAGTGAAATCTGTCATTGTGTTCATAACCAGTGGCCAAAACATTTATTCCAGTTTCAAGACTATCAGATGAATGCCACAGAGAAATAGAACTAGTGTGAAATCACAATAAACTATGACTGATTATGTAAATAATACATTAGTGAAATCCTCCTGGGATCATTTTCCACATGCAGTCAGTAATGTAAATATTCTCTGGAGTGATGGCTGTAAGCTTGTGTATGTATATGTGCTTGTGTGTGTGTGTGTGGTGTCTCCATTGAGGAGATCGTCCAATATAGTGTGTGCACTGCCAAGACCCTTTGAGGACAGAGAGTCCTTGGCATTTGCATGCAATGAGTCACATGGCTGAATGAAGGTATGAGGTCCATTAGTATACATATGTGCGCTCTCTCAGTTGTCTCCTGAACTGCTGCCTCCTTCCTTCCTCCCAGCTGCTCTGCTTGCTTTGATCCATCATGGCTGGCTGTCAGGTAGAGCTTTCTATAGTCTTAATGACATTTTACAGACCGTAGCAAAAACGCACACATACATCTCTTGATCTGCCACTTTGTCTTACAGGTGACTGTAGCATCTATTCATAATGACACCTTTACACTGCTCTACAGTACCTTGTCATCTCCTGACTGAGCCCATATGGCTCTGTTGCTTCTTATGTAACATAGGCCTTCATTATGGATGCCATATTGCAGTGAGTAAGAGAGAAGGACGGAGGCGGAGGGTTAGGGACAGAGTAAGAATAAAGATAGGAAGCAGGCAAAATAGAGGACATAGGATAGGAAGATTTAGTGTTAAAAAAAGAGAGAGATGAAAGAGAGAGAAAGACTAAGAATAAGACAGAAGATAAGCAACACAAGAGAAGCCCTGTCTGTAACTGGGAACCCTATGAGGCAGTGCTCTGGACCACAGCCAATTAACAACCCATGAAGCTTGTCACAATATCACATCAGTCCATGCATATTTCATTAGGTAATACCTCCCAGTCCTCTCTGTGCTTATACCAACCTGCCCTTGATGTTGCTGATTTGCCTTCTAACATGCCACAACCTTTCCATTAGCAGCACGCCAAGGATCTCGTGCTATAAATTAAGATTCCCACATTGTTTCACCTTGAATGTTGTGGATCGATTTGAAATAAATTCTCCTCTGCTCTGTGTGCAGGCCTTAGGCTATACAGTGAGCTGGTAAAATTTATTATTATATGATATGAAGGAAACCATAACTGTCATTAATCTAGTGTGTGGGAAGATATTTCTATAATCATCAAAGGCTCCTTTGGTATATACTTGTATGTTGACTTGACCATTGCAGCTGCCAGTCCTATTATGCCTCGAGTTTATAGCTGGAGTGAGATTATGCTTTGTTTTCATAAATCAAGCCTCATCCACATAGTCAAGTGCTTTTTGCATCCACTGTTGTTATGTTAAAGCTTCTTGAGTGACACTTAACAAGAGTGAGGGAAAATTGACTTCATCAGCAGCAGAGGAACTTCTCCACTACTTCAAGTACGCTACTGAAGCCCTGAATATTTAGAAAATACAACAGATATACAACAAAAAGACAACAAGATAAAGACCTTTCACCATGCAGCAGTCTTTGGCTGTTAATACAATATTTGGCACACTGTCACTCTTCTTTTACAGTACTATGCAAAAGTCTTAAGCCACCCATCATTTATTTATATTTTGATAGGAAAATGGGAAATAGGTGCAGCAATTTAATGTGTTTTTCTATCCAGGTATGCTTTTACTGCACTGGCAGTGTGTTTGGGATCATTATCATGCTGAAAAATGAAGTTGTTGCCAATCAGATGCTTTCCAGATGGTATTACATGGTGGATCAAAATCTGATGGTACTTTTCTGTATTCATAATTTAATCAATTTTGACAAGATCCCCAACACCACTGGCTGAAATGCAGCCCCAAACCATGACAGAGCCGCCACCGTGTTTTACAGATGGCTGTAGACACTCACTGTTGTACCTCTCTCCTGACCTCCTCCATACATACTGACACTGATTTGAACCAAAAATTTCAAATCTGTTGCCACTGATTTTTAGTCCAGTTCTTGTGTAATTTGGCATACCTCAGCCCTTTCTCCCTGTTTCCCTTCTTTAAGAATGGCTTCTTGAAAGCCACCCTTCCACTAATGAGGCTTCAGTGAACAGCAGATGGATCAACGGGGCCGGATGCATCTCTCAGGTCATGTGTCAGGTCATTGCTAGGTATGACTTTCAGATACTGTTCATCTCCTGTAGTTAGGTTTATAGGCCTGCTACTTCTTCTTTTGTCCTCTACTTGCACACCATGCCAAGATATGACAAGTTTTTGGCTAAGGTGTGAATCACCTTGTTCATGTGAAAATACTATTTTATGCCTGTCAAACTGTGTTATCTTTGGCCTTTTTTGTAGATTCAACTAAAGACATGGGAACAAAGTATGTGTTTTTGTGACAGGCTGCTAGTAACAAAGTGCTCAAAGATACAATTTAAACTTTGTTCTTTGCTAAGTTGTCCAACACTGGTTCATGCCTTGAGTAAGGTGCATTTTTTTATGCTAGAATGATGCTTAAAAAGACAAAATAAAAAAAACCCCATTCCTCTGAAAACGGTCAGGCTGAAAATGAGTGAAAAAGCAGCCAATGTCCAAAGAAAAACTGAAAGACCTTCAGAAAGCCTAGAGAACTATTGCTGAAGATCACTTTAAACACACTGGTGGCCACCAGTGCTACCCCCCAGCCTCCTAGTAGATGCACCTATGGTATAAATTTGAAAATCCTAGATGATTTCCTTCTTGAGTTATAGCATTTACAAGATTTTTAGAAAACTTGACGTCTAACCATGGTCACCAAGATTCAAACTTGTTCGAGATTTTTAGTAGATGCACCTATGGAATGAATTTTAAAATCCTACGTCGCTTTGTTCTCGAGTTATTGTGCTCACAAAGTTGGGTGTCCACGCTGCCCGCCCGTCCACCCACCCGGCGGGGTGATGACAATACCCCAAGCCTTTCAGCCTGAAGGGTAAAAATGACAAGTAAGTCTGACTCATTGGAAGCAAAATATAAAGAAATGAAGGATGGCTTGAGACTTTTGGACAGTAATGTAGCTCACAATCAAAAAATAGCTATAGACATGGCTCTACCCTGGAGTAAGTACTGCAACAATTTAACCCTTTCATGCATAAATTATAAGAACCTCAGTCAAGATTTTTTTCCCGAGTGTTTCTGTATGGAGACATACTTTGTTTTTCGTGTGCATGCAGCATCGTGGCATGTATTGGCATTTTTTGTAAGGCCATGTTTACCACCTGTTAATTAATGCAAACATATTTCTTTGGTTTGTGCCCTGACTGGGCAATAGATGGCATTGTATGGGATGATGCACAAGCATCCACTGTGTTGGCTGATATGCAACAATAACAACAAAACACATGCATATACAAGAGAACAGCTTTTGAATAGCTGTCCACTGTAGTGACCACTATGCATGAAAGGGTTAATACTGCAAAAAACAAGCTGGACAAAAAAGCAACCGTGAAAATCTAAACAGCAGAAGATATCCCAGGTTTTACTACGGGTCATGCTCCAAAAGTCCTGGTTCCTATACTTTAAGTCTCTAAGCCAAAGCCAAGACAAGCCATCGAGTCATTATTTGACTATTTCCTTGGCTGCTTCTAGAGATATTAAACCACCCTTTTTACAAGCTAACTACTCTCACTGATTGATTTGATTTTGATGTGCCCATTTAAGGCTAATTAGAGACAGACAGATGGTGATAGTATGCGTGCATCCGTGAATGCATATGATGTAATATTTTAAGTTGATAAGAAATTAGCATTACAGGCATCAACTATATCTTACTTACAAATATCAGTTGCATGTAGGGGAAGTGATTCTGAATTACTGCCCATAAAGGCTCACAGCCGGAGAGTCTGCACTTCCTCTGACCCCAGCCTGCTCTCGCTCTGGTGGCCAGACCACTGAGAAGCTATTTTTTACTAGTCATCTGTCATGTAAAATGCCAGCGGGGGTAATCTATGCCAGGTTATCTGTAAAGCCAACTTATCTTTTTAATTAGTGAGCCGAAGAGGGTGACTCTGGAAAATAACAACATATATCTGCTGGAATGATCTGTCTTTGCCAGCTACAGTATTAGCTACCCTGACCAAGAGACAGTGCACAAAATCTCTGCTCAAATAGATGGATAGCCAAAAGCTTGAGGCTAACAGCTAATGAGCAAACTAGCTGTTATAGACACTAAACACCCAATGAAAGACAATAAACTCATTTTTCAGAAATTTGCTTGAATTAATTATGTAAAAATAGAGCACCACAAGCTATCCAGCGAGCTGCAGAGCAGGAAGAGAACACAATGTGCACTGAAGATAGGAGAATTATTTCACAGATCAAAGGCATAAATCTTAACAGTGCCAGTGATTTAAGTGATTCAGTGGAAGAGAGCTCTGATTGCAATTCCTGTCGCACAGAAGAGAGCCTGCTCTGCTGTGTGTGTGTGTTTGTTTATATGCTGCTAATTGTGGCCCAGAGCAGAGCAGAGCAGGAGAAGCTCTGATAAACAGTGAAGTTGAGCCCTCCAAGGCCCCTAACCTCTCACATCACCGGCCCCTGACAGCCCTTTTCTTCACGTGAGAAACCAACTGAAATCAGCTCTAATATCCTGCTTCTCTCCAAGTCAATCCAGGAGGACTGTTTACTGATTTACCCTAGGATTACTAAAACATGATATATGTGATATATGATATATATGATATATATAATCAGTGATGTGAAGAAGGCAAGTCAAGGCACACCAATTTTACACAGAAACGTTGACCTTGATGTTCTCATAAGCACTAAAACTTGAAAACTATTTCCTTCATCTGGCCCTGCCCCCCAGTGAAATCTGACTTGTGGCCCCCCATCACTTAGAAAAAGGTAGCTGCTTGCTTGTTAATGTGAAGAAAAATTTGGGAAACTAAGAAAAGAAGCCAAAAAGGAAGTGGACTCAGCTTTTCAACAACAAACAGACCAGTGTAAAGTTTATGTTACAATCTGAGCAATGCCTGCCATCATTCATTCAAGCATAATAAACCAATTTTTCTCTGTACAACACACAGTCATATTTCTATATTTCTGGGGACCTCAGTGCCTTAACCCTAATCCTAACCATCGCAATCATATATCTAACCCCCAAAATACACTGAAAACAGATTCTAACCTTACACCTGAAGTCTCAAAGGTGAAGTTTTATTGTAAACAAATCAACATTTTTAATTTTCTTCATAAATCATTTCATAAGCCTTTTTTTTATTATAAAATATGCGCTACATTCGTGGATGTTTGCTAGCTTGCAGTCTTCTTCATTTATTTTGCTGGCAAATTGCTGCTTCTATCTATCAGTGAGTAAAACCATCACCTAGATTTTGAAATGGACATTACTAGTAGTCGACACCACCACTAAATTCTTGTCAACTTCAAACAGACAAGTGGATCAACCAAGGAGACCTTATTTTTTCAAAAGATTTTTCACTCTCAAAGCATAAAGCTCATGAGGAAACAACTGCAGCCAACCTCTACCTGGAGGAAGTGGAAAGCAGAATTCTGAGCTCTTTCACTGGTTTAGGTAAGTAGATAACACCCGAGTCAAAATCAAAACCCAAGATGCTTGGGCTTTTAGTGAACATATCAACTCACTGGACACAAACATATTCACCACAGAGGAAAACAGGTTACCATTCCTGGACTGTGCTGTGCTCACTGAGGAGGACAGAAGCCTCAACATTGATGGTTACTGGTAACCCACAGACACAGACCAGTACCTGCTCTTTGAATCCCACCACCCACCGGAACACAAACACCACCAGGCAGAGAATGTTCCCTTCAAGGCAGAGAGAAAAGAAAAGGAACAAACACACATCAAAAGAGCACCTAAAACATGTGGCTATCCAAACTGGGCCTTCATCAAGTCAGCCAAGAGACATGGAAAAGAACCTCAGACATCAACCAGTGAGGAAACACTGGATGATCTGAGAAACGTAGAAGAATTTTCTCCAAGCATAACATCCCGGTGCACTTCAGACCCAGCAACAGCCTCAGACAAAAACTGGTTCACACCTAGACACAATGTTGTAAGGAGTTCTTGGACTGATACATAGGAGAAACCAAACAACCACTCCACAGGTGCATGCCACAACATAGGAGAACCACCTCTTCAGGACAGGACTCAGCTGTATATTTGCACTTAAAGGAGAAGGGACACTGTTTTGAGGACACAAATGTTCACATTTTGGACAGAGAAGACAGATGGTTTGAGAGAAGAGTAAAGGAGGCCATGTATGACCAACTGAGATGACCAGTGTCAAACAGAGGCGGTGGACTATGACACCAACGATCACTAACCTATAACACAGTTCTGAGATCACTTCCCAGGCAATTTAACCACCGTTCACATGTCAACCTATGTGACCGTAACATCAACCCAATGAGAAGATAAATACCTGGGACTCCTATCAGCTTTTAGAAGAAAAGAAGCCTTTCTAGTGAGAGGTACTTCTCACCAGAACCTAAAACAAGTCCAGCTGCCTTCAACTCAAACACAGACATCATGGAGAAACACAAATTAATGTTGGTTGCTCTCCTCACATTCTAAAATGCCACTTGGTGTAACTTATAAAATGCTCCTGACAAACTGCTGTTATTGGCTATAGAGACTAGTAGGTAGTCACTGGACAAAGAGTGACCCTAGGATGTAGGATACAAACCTTGGCCTTGTCAAGCTGTGCCTGAGCCTGTCGCTCTGCCTCTCTGCGCACTGCCTCCTTATCTTCCTCCAGGGACACATCGGAGTCTGATGGACGGCTGGTGTAGGAGTCGGCCGAACCCTGCAGAAGACACAAACGGCAATAACTCAGTGACACAACAGCACAGAAAGACGAGCTTGTCCATTTGGTTTCGCACTTTAAAAATGACAGGTGTTATCAGCCAAGACGTGCTGGGATTCTTAGCATCTTGAAGACACTGAGAAAAACTTTATTTGCTTTTCACTGCCCTCGCTCTTTGAAGAAACGTTAAACTTTGGAGGTTGTGCAACTTAGAAATGTGCGAACACCCCCACACAGACTGACGTGTTAAACTCTTATAATCAAAGGAATCTCAGTTGATTTCATCAGATCTTGAGCACAAAGGCTATGCTGGTCTAATCCACAGCAAATCATTGACACTTCTCCTTCTTCTGAGAAAAAGTGCCAAAGGACACAAACTGTCTTTCTTACAATCACATCATAGCAGCTCTTTGTCTATACTTAGCTCTCTCTTAGCTGCTTGCCTGCAGATTTGTTGTCATCTTTCTGTGTCAAACACTGGGGGAAACGTTGAGAAACACCAGATCCCGGTATGTCTGTGTGATATGTGGTTGCACAAATCTACTCATAAACATGCAGACTCACACATACCAGTACACACAAGACTACCTTGCATACACTCCTGAGGCACAGTGCATCGAGTGCATACCATTACACCAAAACTCACATACAGCAAGTTGTTAGAGGCTGAATGAAAACACACACATACAATAAATAATTCATTAAGATAAAGTAATGCTTGCATGCTTTAATATATAGCAACACTACTGAAGGAAAAGAAAGGGGACATTTTCAGACTTACTGGGTAAACTATCTAACAGATGGGCAAGTCTTTTTCTGCAGTTAAAAAAAATGTTCATAGATACAACCATGAAAAAAAGATTTCTGCCATTTGGGAAAGCTATTAGAAGGTAAGGGTAAGAAAAAAAAAAAAAAAACAAGAAATTTTTTTTTA